>VIAB01014527.1:0-12058 GCA_009801035.1 Oophaga pumilio | reverse complement strand
CTCCATCCATTCTCTAGTAGTACCACTCCATCCATTCTCTAGTAAAGTGTTTGGCTATCTCCGGCAGTACCATGGAGAAAGTAAAGAGTGGAGGCACACACCACACACGTGCTTTATTCTGATAGGGGTATTTCCAATCTCTGTTTTAGGATTGGTAGGTTGGCCCAGCGGTCTGTTCCCAACCTATCCGCAGGTTATCTACTTCCCTATTCTTACAGAGGAAGACAGTAAACTATAAACCATGACCTGATCTGCCCTAAATATGAAAAATTTCCTTTGTGATCAAAAGAAAAGATTAAACTGGGTCAACCACCAAACAAGCTTAACCATTGGTGATCAAAGTTTGCTTCAAGCAAACCATTTGGAGTCCTCTTGTTGCACCCCTAATGTAGACCCTAAATTTTTCCATGTTATATCTGTATGCAGTTTAGAGATGTTGCTTTTACATATTATGGTGTTGGTAACTTTTCCCTTTGGTCTCGGACTCTCCAGGTTGCCTCCGGCCTTTGGTTCTTCCTCACAGTTACGTAAACATCTCGGACTTTGACTCCTCGTTCCCCGTGGGTCGGGTGGTTTCTTACCAGTGTTTTCCTGGGTATAAGCTTGAGGGGGCAGAATACCTGGAGTGCATGTACAACCTCATCTGGTCCGATGAACCTCCCAGGTGCCTTGATGTGGAAGGTAAATATTTTTAAAACCTTATCATGTGCAGTTTTGACCTTTTTGTTTTTGTAAATGTTCCACCCTTGCTTTACTCTGTCAGGAAGCACCCTCTAAATGTTATAGACACACCTCATTGAATGTGAATCTCTTTAAGTCCCGCCCCTTCTCCCTTGTTCAGGAGAGTATTGCTCAAAAACAAGAAAATATAAAGTTCTTTCTAGTACAGATAATTCAAAACAGGCAAATCCAGCATCCAATAATATGTTTTCCAGTGTCCCATAATATGTCTCCTGTATTTTTGGCCAATTTTTGAAAGCCCCTTAAAGAGCAACTCTCACTTGCTCAAATAAAATGAGTTAAATACCTTGTAAAAATCCCAGAGTTCCCCTGATTCTGTTGCTTTTTTCTGTTTAGCGCTGCGTCGCTCCATTGCCGAGGTATTTACATTTGCTGCTTTTGGAGCTCAATATATGAAATTTCTGCTTATAGACCAACTGGATGTTTTTTCAGAGTCTTCTCTGGTGCATGTCTTTTCACCCCTCCCTACCAGATGCTGCCAATCACAGCTTTGCAACTGAACTGTGGTTGGTGGTGTCGGAAGGGGTGAAAGCACACGCCCCCAGAGAAGACCCTGAAGAAACGCCCAGTTGCTCTACAAAAAAAGATTTCACATACTGCGTTCCAAAACAACAAATGTGAATATTTCTGCAATGGAGCGACCCAGCACAAAACCGAAAAAAGCGGCAGAATCTGGGGGACGCAGGGATTTTTACAAGGTATTTAACTCAATTATTTTTGAGCAAGAGACAGGTCCCCTTTAAAATATTGTCCACACCTCTTAATCACCCCCAATCACTCTTGATCAGGTAGAATAGACATAAACTGTATCGGGAGTCGGTTTGGAACATGGCACAAGACTTAATGCTAGATCTCAACATCAACACCCAGGATGCTAAACTCCTCGGACCCATACTGCTGAGTCTGCTACATAATCTTGGCATGTAGGAGTCTTTATGGTCAGCAAAAGGTAAAGGTCCCATTGCTTGAGGTCTCACCTACTCTCCATTCTATGTACCAGGTTACCTGTAGGAAATGTAATATAAGTTTCTAAATGAGAGATTCGCTGTCGGAGCCTGAGGATCGTGTCTAATGCTCAGTTAATGGATTTCTGAAATCTGATGACTAATTGGATGTAATGCGACAATTAGATTTCAGCACCTGCTGTACTATCATAGGAACGTTCTCCGAAGAACATTAAGTGAGATCATCTGTATCATCCCACACCTACTGTAAGGCCGGGATCACACATGCGACGAAAACGTCCGTCGCTCGCATGTGAAATCCCAGCTCTGGTGCCGGCACTCGGGAGTGGTGCGAGCGGCTGCATAGAACTACATGCAGTCGCGCACTCCACTCCCGAGTGCCAGCGCCAGAGCTGGGATTTCACATGCGAGCAACGGCCGTTTTCGTCGCATGTGTGATCCCGGCCTTACTCCATCATCAGCATAGAAGAATGCAGAGAAATGGAGAAGAAAATGTAAATCACAAATACAAATCAGTGCTCCAAAAACTCACATTCAGAATAGTAAAATACTTTTGCAAATTTTTCAAGTCTCCCGTATGTAGAAAATGCTTGTACATGCAGTGACTTAAAAAAGTATTCATACCCCATGAACTTTTCCACATTTTTTCATGTTACACCTACAGACTTAAATGTATTTTATTGGGATTTTAGGTGATACCAACACAAAGTAGCAAGTATTTGTGAAGTGTAAAGGAAATGGTACATGGTTTTATAATTAGTTTAAAAGTATAAATCTGAAAATAGTGACTTGCATTTGTATTCAGCCCCCTGCAGTGTGATACCCCTAAATAAAATCCTGAGTGACCAATCGCCTCCAGAAGTCAAATAATTAGTAAATTGAGTCCACTTGTGTGTAATTTAGTCTCAGTATAAATACAGCTGTACCGGGAAGGCCTCAGAGGTTTGTGTGAGAACATAGGGATAAGCATCATAAAAACCAAGGAACACACCAGACAGGTTAGGGATAAAGTTGTGGATAAGAGTAAAGCACGGTTAGGTTATAAAAAAGTAGACCAAGCTTTGAAGACCACACAGAGGGCTATGCAATCCATCGTCAAAAACTGGAAGGAGTATGGCACAACTGCAAACCTGCAGAGACCTGGCTGTCCACCTAAACTGACATCCCAAGCAAGAAGAGCACGAATTAGAGAAGCAGGCAAGAGGCCCATGGTCACTCTGGAGGAGCTGCGGAGATCCACATCTCAGGGGGGAGAATCTGTCCAGAGGACAACTATTAGTCATATACTCCACAAATCTGGCCTTTATGGAAGAGTGGTAAAAAGAAAGACATTTTTGAAAGCAAGCCATAAGAAGTCCCATTTGCAGTTTGCAAAAAACTATGTAGGGGACACAGCGAGCATGTGGAAGAAGGTGCTATGGTCAGATGAGACCAAATGAGAAGTTTTTAGGCTAAATGCAGAAAGCTATGTGTGGCGGAAAACTAACACTGTACATCACCCTGAAAACACCATCCCCACCGTCACACATGGTGGTGGCAGCATCCTGCTGTGAGGAGGCTTTTCTTCAGCAGGGGCAGGGAAGCTGGTCAGAGGTGATTGGAAGATGATTAGAAAATCATGTATCATTTGTTTTACACTTCACAAATACTTGCTACTTTGTGTTGATATCACATGAAATCCGAATAAAATACATTTAAGTTTGTGAGTGTAACGTGAAAAAAAAGCGCAAAATGTAATGTACATAGCGTTATTTTGTGTAGAAAAACTAAAGTGAAAAAATAATGTGTAGAGCTGTACGTACCCGATAAGAAGAGTGGGAGCCTGTGGCTATTTTTTATCATGATTTGTAATTTTAGCCATGAAACTACCAGAGAGGGCGCTAGACTATATGCCAGTAGATTGTACCTCGCCTCCTGCGAGATTGCAGAGAGTTAATACGGCGGCACATGTAAATCTCATCCATGTTGCTCCATATGGCCACAATTAATAAACAACTTGTTTTTGAAGCCGCGATACTTATCAGGAGAATAAACAAATCGAGAACAAGAAATCTTACACACAGCAGCATCTGTGGCGGCACAATGTGAAGAAGGTTTATAAGGACACTGCTAATATCACGTGCTCAAAGGGATCCCAAAATGGAGCACAAAGCACGTGGCGCATTTAATGCCTGTTTTCATTCTTACTTTGACCCCTTGACCTTCTTTGAAGGGTTCCTACCGTTTTCAAAAAAACTTTATTGACCTTTATTAGTGAAATGTCAGAAGTTTTGATCAACGATGGTCCTACTCCTGAGACCCCTACTTCAGGCTAAAATGAAGGGAAGATACGCTCAGCCTCTTCTGTTTGCTAGGGTCTTCTAGGAGACCTTTGTACGGGACCATATAAAAGTCTATATAATTAGTGTCATTAATAGAAGACAGGGAGGAGGGAGATGCAGCTGCAGTTCTTCTTCTGTGTATGGGAGCCTGCATGCTGTGAGAGGGGATATGCAGCTGCAGTTCTTTTGCATGCTGTGAGAAGGGAGAGGGAGCTGCAGTTCTTCTGCATGCTGTGAGAAGGGAGAGGGAGCTGCAGTTCTTCTGCATACTGTGATAGGGGAGATACAGCTGCAGTTCTTCTTCTGTGTATGGGAGCCTGAATGCTGCGAGAGGGGATATGCACCTGCAGTTCTTCTGCATGTTGTGAGAGGGGAGAGGGAGCTAGTTTTTCTTCTGCATGCTGTGAGAGGGGAGATGCAACTGCAGTTCTTTCTGTATATGGGATCCTGCATTGTGTGACAGCAGAGATGCAGCTGCAGTTATTCTTCTGTGTATGGGAGCTTGCATACTGTGAGAGGAGAGATGCAGCTGCAGTTCTTCTTTCTGTGTATGGGAGCCTGCATGCTGTGAAAGGGGAGATGCAGCTGCAGTTCGTCTTCTGTGCATGAGAGCCTGAATGCTATGAGAGGGGAGGTGCAGCCGCAGTTATTCTTCTGTCTATGGGAGCCTGCATGCTGTGAGAGAGGAGGTGCAGCTGCAGTTATTCTTCTGTGTATGGGAGCCTGCATGCTGTGAGAGGGGAGGTGCAGCTGCAGTTATTCTTCTGCATGCTGTGAGATGGGAAAGGGAGCTGTAGTTCTTCTTCTGCATGCTGTGAGAGGGGATATGCACCTGCAGTTCTTTATGCTGTGAGGGGGAAAGGGAGCTGCAGTTCTTCTTCTGCATGCTGTGAGAGGGAATATGCACCTGCAGTTCTTCTTCTGCATGCTATGAGAGGGGAGATGCAGTTGCAGTTCTTCTTTCTGTGTATGGGAGCCTGCATGCTGTGAGAGGGGAGATGCAGCTACAGTTCTTCTTTATGCTGTGAGAGGGGAAAGGGAGCTGCAGTTCTTCTTCTGCATGCTGTGAGATGGGATATGCACCTGCAGTTCTTCTTCTGCATGCTCTGAGAGGGGAGAGATGCAGTTGCAGTTCTTCTTTCTGTGTATGGGAGCCTGCATGCTGTGAGAGGGGAGATGCAGCTGCAGTTCTTCTGTGTATGAGAGCCTGAATGCTGTGAGGGGGAGAGGGAGCTACAGTTTTTCTTCTGCTTGCTGTGAGAGGGGATATGCAGCTGCAGTTCTTTCTGTATATGGGAGCCTGGATGCTGTGAGAGGGGAGGTGCAGCTGCAGTTATTCTTCTGTGTATGGGAGCCAGCATGCTGTGAGAGGGAAGATGCAGCTGTTGTTTTTCTTCTGCATGCTGTGAGAGGGAAATTGCAGCTGCTGTTTTTCTTCTGCATGCTGTGAGAGGGGAGATGCAGCTGCAGTTCTTTCTGTGTATGGGAGCCTGCATGCTGTGAGAGGGGAGGTGCAGCTGCTGTTTTTCTTCTGCATGCTGTGAGAGGGAGCTGTAGACTGGACATAGAAGTAACATCACACTTGGAGGACTCCACCAAAACATCGGCTGTGGAGAGAGAAAATTATTTTCAAAAGTCAGATTAAATAGAAAAAAGCCAAAGACATGTTGCATAGAGAAATCCGGAGGAGCAACTGCAAAGGTGTTGGCGCTTGGACGGGCACCAGTATTTTCATATTGGTAAGCATTGAAATATAATAATTCTATGTACCGCTTGCCATTGACTCTGCCATCTGTACGAGGCATTGTGTAGCCTGGAGCGCTTGGCAGAAGCAGGCGGTATTATACACGGGGTGAGTGGTGTAATGATATTATAACATGCGTGCCAGTCACTTCACATCTGCACCCTCTGACCGGCGGCCAAAAAATGCCCAGGTAAGAGCTCCGCAGATTTCTCCGAGACCGCACTTGTCTACTCTCTTTCATGACATTTGCATTTTTCAAAAGAAAAAAAATATTTTTTAAATAACCTATTCAGACATTTTAGGACCCTCATCCAGTTCACGACCCCCTCCTGTTAGCCGGAGCGTCTCTTGCTGAATATTTGTGAAGTTTAGGACATTTTAGCCTCACAGGTCATCATCAAAACAAGACACCGTAACCAGTGCTGCCTCATGTCTCCACTGCTGTCAGCTGATGATTTCAGCTGTTTTTTAAGCTCTGTATGGCAGTATTTAGTAATGCCCCTTGTGGCTCTGTGCAGTGTATTATTTTTGCTGATTTTGGAGATGGCAGCACTTTATTGCATCACTTTATTGCATCACTGTTTAGACAGCTTCCAACGTATTGCTGTTACTTGCTCACTGTATGTCGGCATTATTTCAGCACTGCATAGCAGTATTTTTTCTTGGCACTGTCTGCACCATACATTATATTTGCTGGTGGCAGCACTGTATTGCATTACTATTTTGGCCAACGTATGGCACTATTAATTGAACACATATATTTCGGCACTGTTTTTTGGGCCGGCTCCAGGTTTATTCAGCGTAATTGGGCCCCTCTTCCTTTTCATTTTTTCTTTCTCGCCTTCCAAGAGTTATATGTTTTTTATTTTCTGGTCGATAGAGCGGTACCAGGGCAATTTTTATTTTTTAGCGAGGTGAGCTGCAATTTGATCTCCCTACAATTTTCTGATCCCTTTTGTTCAGTTTCTTTTAGAGACGCATTGACAGATTCTCAAGGTTTTTTTTTTTAAATTTTGCCTTTTACCTGATGTGATAAATATCATGATATTATGTTCAGATACATATGATGTAAATCACTCGACACCAAATAATATACTTTTCTTTTTTAAGATTTTATTTACGTTCTGGACTAAACTTTTAGTTGTTTTTTTTTAAGTAGTTTTCATTGTTTTACATTTTTATTCCTCCACCTGGGAGAATTGAATCCGCGATCACTTTGTAGAATACACCGCAATACTGTGATGTTACCAATCTCCTGGGTTTTTAGGTGTACAAACATGGTAGACACAGGGGTCTTTAGTTGGTCCCTGTCTGTATTGACAAGATCATCGGCAGCCCACAATTGCAGAGGGGCGGCACAGAGTGTCGGAGGGGAAATCTCCGCACCTTATCAACCCTTTGCATGCTGCTGTTGCAGTTGACAGCGGCATCTAAGCGGTTAGACTGCATGGGGCTGCCAGGAAGAGCCGAATGGCGGTCGAATGTGTGAACACCCTGCTACATGAGGATAAAAGAGCCCCGTTCTGCCGGTTAGTGGGACCCCCATGATCAACAAGTTATCACCTATCCTACACGTTTACAACCGCTTTAAGGAGGAAAAAGTGCTGCCAATTATTCTCTGGCAGAATGGAGGAAACTCCATTACTTTGGGGAAAGATCAGAGCATGGGAAAAGCGCGTGTATGATGTCCAGCAGGTGACTGGGCATGTCGTCAGAGGAAGGGGCTGAGCGTCACCTGAAAAGCAGAACATGACAAAAATACTTCACATCACTAAAAATGGAGTAAAAAACAACAACCCAAACACCTTAGTTCCAGACAACTTTTTTAAGGCTTCGCTCAATTCCCCTCCTCCATGTGATTCTTCTTTCCCCAGGTCTTACACAATTTGCCCCCTATTACAGAGGTCACCCCTCTACCGCTTGCTCTGACACTACAACCTCCCCCGCATAAGATGCCAGTAAGTCACACTACTCCTGTCAGTGGATTTATATATTTATATTGTTTATTGCTTGTTACTATGGTTACCGGCCACCACTGCAGTTTAGCCCTGGTGAGGATCGCTAGAGCAGGATGTTTGTTCCCAATCCGGGCAGCTTCAGTGCTTTTGCAATCACTCAGTGAGCTCATCATCTCTGCCGGGGTTGGCAGCTATTGAGCTCACTGATTAACTGCAGCGTTGTACATATAATATCAGCACTGCAGACAATAACAGACACTGGTAGCAGCAGCAGATACTCAGTGCCGGACACGAGGACGTTAAGTAAGAGGGTGCAGATAACAATTATTAGATTTGTCAGTGGGATCAACCCTTCTAAGCCGTCTCTATGGGCACGTAGGTCATACAAAGATGAATAAAACGATACCTTGATATCTGCGATCCGATGTCTTATTCCAGAGAAATTCACATTTTTGTTAATATGTAAATGAGCTGCTAAGATCTATGGGCCGGACATACATCTCCCAGAGAGTCTGCCTCTTGGGCGTGTACTTATTCCCCCTGTATGACATTGACCAATTATAAGCAGGCAGCAACATGCAGAGGAAAGAACACGCCCCTCTTTCCCTTGCATGTTGCTGCCTGCTTATAATTGGTCAACATCATACATGGGGAAGAAGTACACGCCCCCCAGAAGCAGATTCTCATCGAGATCTATGTCTGGCCCATATCTTAACAGCTCATTTAGATATTAATAAAAGAAGCCGCCCATAGTAGGTAATCACATACAGTTGCGTCAACTTTATTAGGAGGGATGTATCTCTAATTAAGTTTGGTGCACCTTCTGTTTGAGGCTGCACATAGAACAATATTAATAAATTCCCCCCATTATGAGATGTTTTTTATCACTTACACCGTATTATTGAGACAAATAACACTAGAGCCGATTATGAGGCACATTAGGTTTATTAACGCTGCCCATGTATCATCATGTATTCTGCCTCTATCTACGGTGCCAGGTGGTGAATACTCGGTACGTAAGATACATGTGGAGGCATAACCAGTATCCGACCAGTGTCACCACTGACATAGGAGACCGATAGTCAATCTCAGATATAACAACATAAGATGGTATAGACAGGAGTATGGCGCCCACAACTCCAGTGGCGAAACACGTAACACAATAGTGGATGGCTTCTATCGCCCTGTGTCGTCTGTACCGAGGTAGAAGTAGTAGACGTAGTAGAAAGCGAGCTAAGTAAATCTATCCAATAATGATGAAGCCACCAAGATTCCTGGAGGCAGGAAGAGCCGGTAAACAGGATCCAAGGGCGGCAGGGTTCTATGATTGTGATGTGGTAGAGCTCTGTGTAAGCTGGCAGGGTTCTAGGTTCTATGAATCTAAGGCCTCTTTCACACTTCAGTCTTTTAGCGTCAGTCAAAATCCGCCTTTTTGAGAAAAAAACGGATCCACTTTTTTTTTGGGCAGAATCCGTTTTTTTTTCCCATAGAGTTGCATTGGCGACAGATTGCGACGGATGGTTGTCTGTTCCATCTGCTGCCTGGAGTAGAAGGACCTTTGAACGTTTTTTGTCTGCGTCGAAATGGCGGATCGTGACGGATCCATCGCGTCCGCCTTTTCCTAGAATGGCCGCCTATGGGCGGCGGATCCGTCGTCATCCGTCATATGACGGAATCCGACGACGGAATCCGTTTTTGTATATTGAGCATGCCCCAGTTGAATTTGTCTTTCATAAAATTACCCCCAGAATCCCTTCTGGCATAGAAAATTATCTCTCTCTCTCAGCAGGTTTATATGAGTGTAAGGCAGCAGGGTTCTATGGTTCTAAGATAGCAGGGTACTAGGTTCTATGGTTCTACGCCAGAAAGGTTCTATGATTCTAAAGCAGCAGGGTTCTAGGTTCTATTATTCTAAGGCAGGTTCTAGGTTCTTTGATAATGAGGTGGCAGTTCTCTAGGTTTTATGTGAACCGATCTTGCCTCCAGAGCCGGGCACTGCTTCCTTTTCCTATAGCCGCCGCCCTTTCCTGTGGTCCACACTAGGCTTGACAAGCTGCCTGGCGAACTACAGTGGCTTCATCACCCAAGGCCTTTTAAGGCTGACTCTGACGCCCTTGTGTGTGATTATTAAGTATGCTTTGTGCTCAGTTACCTTGTGCCTTGGAGTTTGTCCCACTTAGCCCAAATCTTCTCATCAAGCTTCAGTGTGTTCCTACAACTACATTTACTTCCTGGCTCAGACCTGCAACTAACCCTTCGTCTGCTGTAAGCATAACGGACTAACTCTTCCGATTAGCCATTTTTTTGCTGGTTAACCCTTTGTCTGCTGTAAGCATAACAAAATGTTTTCAAGACTTACACTACAAACGCTGCTGCCAGTCCTGAAATGACTATACATCTTCAGTTCATGTGTGTGTGACTCCTATCTCTGTGTCTTTCGGTGTTCCCTGCTGTCCTGGTCCTTGTTGTTCCATGTGCCATCCGTCAAGTCATGCCCGCTGTGCCGTCGGCCTTTAGTCCGTGTTGTTGTTCACCCTGACCTGTGGCTTAGAGAATCCATCTAAGCATGAGGCAGCAGGCTTCTAGGTTGTCCGATTAGATATCTGATTACGTTTACAACTGGTCCCTCAACCAACCATTGACATCACCAAATCTAATGGTCAAATGCCGTATAGGATCTACAGTACACACTGGATGCCCAACCTTCACCGCCGGTAAAAAAAAAATCTGCCACACCACAAGTAATAAAATAACCGCCCTCTCTTCTGGATACATATAAATATGTTTTAATCCTCGGTGCCCCCCCCCCACACTCGTACATGAAATCGGATAATGTTCTGGAATAGAAGACGTCTCCGCATCAATCAGCGGCACCATCGCCTCCTCCGGCATCCCATGATTGCTTCCCATTTTCACAGCTTGTCGTTGGACGCGTCCTGTCGTTTTTGCAACCTGCTATAAAGATTTACAAAGTGAATGTTGCATCCCCATGCGGCTTGTTTACCGGAGCACGGCGCCTCATCTGTGTTTATGGTGGAGAACAGATGCCTATTTTCTTATCGGAGCGTGTCCTCATTTTACACACAGTGAAATCTCCGGCCAAGCGCGGTGACTTTTTTATTTTTTTTTAATCCCGACAATCTCTTTGCTGCCTTTTCTGCCTACTTGCTTAGCTGTGGCAAGAGCCCATTTGGCAAGGATGAGAAAGTGGATTTGGCACGAGGTGCGAAGCTCTCGGTGCCGAGATGTCCCCTCTGGATGAGTCTCAATCTTCGCGTTGACTGTGACTTTTCTGTAACAGGCACTTTTCTATCAGGAGCAGATGCTTCTTGTCCGATAAAGCAGACGGCAGAGAACGGCTCCTGTGTAGTGGCCCCTGGAGCCCGGGTACCACCAGCTAAACATGTCCAGGTCGATGGCGTGCCAGCTGTCTGGTGTCCAGGATGTTTACGGCACACCAAGGAAATGGGCATTTCTGTAGTGTCTTTGTGTTTTGCAGGCCCTCATTATGGAGAGCAGATTAGTGGGCTGCCGTCAGCCAGATTAATCGTGTCAGTTGGAAAATACAATATGCCAGCGAGTGCATAATTCATGGCGGGGACCGGGCCTTATAAATCTACTGTACAGCTCAGGAAGATTTCACTTTGAGATTTGCTTTAAAAAAAAGAATCTAATTAAAATAGCAGGTTGTATGTGATCACTGTGATCACCGGGCTTTACATGATCAGCGGCTAAAGAGATGCAAAATTCTATGTTGATTCATTTCACAATAAATATAGGGGTCAGAGCTCAGATTTTCTGCTACATAGATCCGAAGCTATTGTATGCCTTCACAAAGTCATAAATAGTAACATTCTGGTCCCCATAAGTAACCACTAGGGGGAGCTCACTGCATACAGATTTATACAGTCACCACTAGGGGGAGTTCACTGCATACAGATTTATACAGTCACCACTAGGGGGAGCTCACTACATACAGATTTATACAGTCTCCACTAGGGGGAGCTCACTGCATACAGATTTATACAGTCACCACTAGGGGGAGCTCACTGCATACAGATTTATACAGTCACCACTAGGGGGAGCTCACTACATACAGATTTATACAGTCACCACTAAGCGGAACTCACTACATACAGATTTACACAGTCTCCACTAGGCAGAACTCACTACATACAGATTTATACAGCCACCACTAGGCGGAACTCACTACATACAGATTTATACAGCCACCACTAGGGGGAGCTCATTACATACACATTTATACAGCCACCACTAGGGGCATCTCACTACATACAGATTTACACAGCCACCACTAGAGGCCTGTAG
>VIAB01014526.1:37099-50406 GCA_009801035.1 Oophaga pumilio | reverse complement strand
TGGTATCAAATACATCAGCACTGTATCTGAAAGATTGTCTCAGTTCGTCAGGTTTGGGAGATTTTTTTTTTCACTTTATACTGAATTTGTTAGTTCCTTTAGGGGACTTGAAGCTGTGATTGTCTGATCTCTTGTGTTATACGTATCATGGCATCAGCGCTGCTATATAGAGCGAATTCACAATCTCCTATGAACGTCAGGTAAACACATTTTTTCTAAGTAGAATTGGCATGACAAGCAAGGAGGTCTTCAGCAGACCCCCGGCTATCATGGCAACCCACTGGCACCCCGCGATTACACCGATGGGTAAGTGGAATGCGATGCTGTTGAAATGCCGATGTCAGCTAAGCCAGCGGCATGAACTGTCATGATCGCTAAGCCCATTTTTTTTATAGCAGCTGCTCAGTAGACCGAGAAATTTGTAAATTTCCCGTGAAGTGATGGAAACAGCCCACCTTACAGTGACTAAGGAGTAATTCGGAGCTGTACTCATAGCCCTATCTGCTGCTCTGCGGTGGGTGCAGTGTAAATGTCCTGCCTTATCTATGGCTTCAGCACTGCTACGGAGTTGTTACTAAATTATTGCCCTCTGCTGATTCTGTCCAAGTCTACACTGCAAAGCTAAAAATTGAGCTACAAAAAAATGTCAGATTATTGCATGTGCCCTGGTGGCTAATGTGAAATTGTTAAATTCTTTCTGGAATTTTTACAAAAAAAATCTAAAACAAAATCATGAAAATTTTATACAATAAAAATCTGATGTTTTTACCCCTTTCCTCTATCTAGAGCTCTTGAGCGTGTAGTGAAATTAAAATGAAATTATCGCTTGGCTCAGTACGCTGTGCATCTCATGTTTATCCCTCCCGTAAATGGAATAATAATGTACAAGAGACGACGTACGTAAATAAAATCCACCGGCGGCCTTGTTAAATTTCCTTACTGTGAAGGACTCCGCAAAACACGGATAAACCAAGGGTTGAATTACAAAGGACTCAATAACTTTCAGATGTGGGAGACAGGACAGAATGACAGATGGGAAGGAAGACACTAGGCTCGGAGGGAAAGATGAGAAGCCGCCTCAGAAGACAAGGAGATTTTGGCAAAGACCCTACATATTCGGTGAAGGTTATAGGTATTGTCTGCGGGTCGTGTATGCGACACTAATAGATTATATAGAACAGCAATCACGTCTTTTCCCCAACTTGCATTATTAATATTGTAAATGAATTACAGGGGTATTCCTACCTCCAAGATCCTACCCCAATATGCAGCAGGTATAATAATATTATTAGCAGATAACTCCAATTAGAAATGTAGTATAGTTCTTCTGATTCACCATGTCATTTACCCCATGTGCAGGGCATTGCAGTAGCTTAGGCATCCTTGGTTATGGCCACTCATATAGTGACAGTTAGTACAGGATAAAACAGTACTGGTGAGATACAAAATTTTATTAACCACATTAAAATTACAATAAAAATGTTACCAATGGTGCATAATGGTAAGACAAAAAATTAAGTGGCAACACCAGATGGCAGGCAAGACCTAAATATGGTAATAGCTGCAAGATGTGTAGTCCAAAATATACATTAATAAGCATCATTAGAATTCCTTCATGTCTAAAGATTTTTTCATATAGGGGCACTTATATAATATCATGTCAGAACACAAACAATATGTAACGTGCCTATATCCCATGGAATATATAGTAGTGAGTCATGAATGCTAAAAGCTATGATATCCTACACAAGCATATTAATCAAATCAAGCATATCTTACCAATAACCATGAGATGATGCCACTTCCCCTACGCGCGTTTCAGCGGCGTGCCTTCGTGATAATTTTAATGTGGTTAATAAAATTTTGTAATTTTATTTGTTCAAAATACGCGGTTGTCTATATGTTTTTGCTATCTTAGCGTAGAACAGTTTCTTACATGTGCTTTATTTGGATGCTATACATGTTAATGCTGTCTTTTAAGCATATAATTTTGGATTATATATGAGCATCCTACTGCTAGAGATTACTAATTTGGTTACTGGTGAGATCCGTTGTTTGTGTCCGGGTGCCATCCATATGTACGTACAATTGTGCTCAAAAGTTTACATACCCCTGCAGAATTTTTGCTTTCTTGGCCTTTTTTCAGAGAATATGAATGATAACACCAAAACTTTTTCTTCACTCATGGTCAGTGGTTGGGTGAAGCTATTTTTTGTCAAACTACTGTGTTTTCTCTTACATGATGTTACACATCTGTGTTCTGTCTATGTGATACGTACCTGCTCCTGGTAGAGTACAGTACAGCTCGTGCTGATCCCAGGCACCGCCTGCTGAAGGCAGCTGTCATCATTGTCACCTGGTCATGATGAGATCAGCACAACCAGGAGACAATAATTGGAGTAGTCATCAGTGTGACAAGTACCGGAATAAGAAGCGGTACAGTTCACGCTGTTGCCAGGCACCGGCCTGATGCTGAAGGCAGCTCTCACCATTGTCACTTGGTCTCTCTGATATCAGCACGACCAGGAGACAATGATGGGAGTTGTAGTCAGCAGCAGCTGTGTCCGTCCTGTGTAAAATAATTGAATAAAAAAACAGAGTGGGCTCCCATGCAGTTTTCATAACCAGCAGAGAGAAAACCAACTGCTGAGGACTGATGTTACTAATCTGGTACAAAGTACAATATTCCAAAAGGTTTCCAGGCTATTAATAACAGCTCACATCTGTCTGTTTAGCTTTTCCTGGTGAATTTATGTGATACCCCAAAAAAATGATGTGGGTTCCCTCTATAGATTGAAACCAGCAAAGGTTAAACAGACAGCTGCGGGTTGATATTAATAGCCTGTGAAGGTGTCACAAATATTGCCCCCCCCCACCCAAGCTACCAACATCAGCTCTCAGGCGCCCCAGAAATGGCATATATATAAGATCTGGCGCTTAGCCTCGCTCTTCCCACGTTGCTGTGGCAAGTGGGGTAATAAAGTTGGGATTGATGTCACCTGTGTATTGTCAGGTGGCATCAAAACCAGGGATTAGTAATGGAGAATCGTCTATAAGATGCCCCCATTACTAAAACCCATAATAGGTACTGAAATAAACACACAGGAAGAATAAAGTCCTTTATTTGAAATAATACAAAACACCCTGTTTTACATATTTGTTTAAAAATAGAAAAACACCCTTGGAGATGGGAATACCCCTTTAAAGAGGACATGTCTGCTCTCCTGGCACATGATGTTACAGTGACATGTAAAACTTTGGGCACCCCTGGTCAAAATTACTGTTATTGTGAACAGTTAAGCGAGTTGATGATGAAATGATCTCTAAAAGGTTTAAAGTTAAGGCTGACACATTTCCTTTGTATTTTAGGCAAAAAAATATATAAATATAGTCACTTTTTACATTTTAAAAATTACAAAAAGTAAAATGGGCTGATGCAAATGTTCGGGCACCCTGCCTGGTTAGTACCAAGTATAAACAGGAGGAAAACTTGGAGTTTGAATGGTTAAAATATATATTTTTTTGGTTGCAAAATCTTAATAGAAAAATAGTAATTACAAAGTACAAAAATAAAAAGAGGCAGACAGGTAACAATTCACAAGTCACCACTTTAGGAGATCCCATGTCTACCTAGTAGGTATAATTTGACATCTATTTCCATGTACATAACTCTCCAGCAATTGTTACCTGTCTGTCTTTTTTTAATTGTACATTGTCATCACTATTTTTCTATTAACCCCTTCATGACATTGGGATTTTCAGTTTTTTCATTTTCGTTTTTCGCTCCCCTTCTTCCCAGAGCCATAACGTATTAATTTTTGGCTGCTGTGGGATGAGTTGCCTTTCAAGACCAATGGTGGTCGGTAATTTGTTTACTGATTCTCGAAAGATTAAACTTTCGTTAAAAGTGTGAGTTTCTGAATGGCGATGTAAAGTCCTCTGTAATGTAAAGTCAGTTTCTATCAGTAGGGTAATGTAAGCCATACAACATACAGCTTTTTATCAGTCATGTACAATGGAGGTGATATTTCAGGACTTTGTAGAAAACTGTCATGTTTCTGAAGCCACTCACCGTATACTCAAACTGATATCAGGAAAAATGCCGGGCCACCAATCAACTGTGGGGAAACCGGCCGATAAGTGCTACATTTCTCAGCAGCACCACCGCAGGGGAAATGAGGAATTACCTAAAGTCTGTTCAAATTAATGAGCTCCCTGTATAATCAGGACAGGACAGGTCCTCCAGAGCTACCGACTCTCTTTGTCACCGCTGTCCACTTTGGTCAAGAGGTGAGAATCATAAACAAAGGAACCTCTTCTATTAAATGGAATTTATCTGTTGGACTTATTTATGATGAGTGTTTATAATTGAGATAATTCATGTAATCTGAGAATATATTAAAAACTGTACTCAACTGTTGAGTGTAGATTGTGGCCCACCAGTACGTTCACACATGGCCACCATGTTCCTATCTACATATATCAGTCTGACTTGTTCAAGCCCTTAAAATAATGAACCCAACAAAGTTCAGATGACTGAGATGTATCTAAACTGAGACAATCTTTGGTACCAGTTGTATCTATATGTCATTTCCAGATTGTGACCCATCAGGTAGCCTTGTAGATTCTTGTCTGTCAGTCATGACTACTCTTATCAGTAGACCTTCCTTAGTACAGATTTTGGCCTGACTTGTCATGTCTTGTCTTGATTTTTTGTTCTTTCCCCCATCTTCTCATACCTTGTTCATGGATTTTGTGATGTTAGTCCCATCCAACATCCAGGATCTTGCCACCATCATAGCCATTCATGGTCCCATTTTACAGAACTAGACAGTCTTGAAAAATATAATTTTTATGCCTCCTTAAAAAAATGATTATTATTTTATGGAGTTTATGGCAAAGGACTTCCAAATATACAAAACGCTACACAATGGTCCTTCGAACTGAAGCATAATAGTAATTATTGTATTTAGAAATCACACTCGGTAACAGTTAACCACTCAGCTATGTAAATTAATTTGCTAATGATTAAATGTCAGTAAATTACCGTACTTAATTGATTAAATGTCAGTTCTAAAGAAAAAGTCCTCACGTAACAAACTGAACCTTAATGACGTGAAATTGGATATATTCACTTTTTTTGAAGGTTCCTCATTACATAATGCGCTTCCTTGTGTTAAGAAATGTGGCACAGAAAGTTCTCCTCTCCCAAACTGGAGCCCCACCAAAATCTTCATCAGGTTCAGTATGCTCTTTTATGATTTGGGATTTGACGTCCCAGAAGAAAGACTTCAGTGCTTAAAAAAAATACTAGTGAGAACATTGTTTCTTTCCAATGACTCCAAGAGGGTGTGGTGGTCTGTCACTCCACTATCCAGAAGGCACAATGGGAGTTATTAAAACTTGTGAAATATCAAATCTTTTAATGAAATGGATTCACGTGTAGTCAGCTCCTATGAGAACAACAGCGTGGTTTCTACGGCTCTGCATCATTTACAGTCTTATTTTTGTATAGGAAGCTGTATGGGAATCGGTTCTTTTATACTGACGAGTATGACGACTTCTATTATTGCTGCAGTCATCAACCTAACAGGGGGGACAGTAAATCCAGACCTACATTCTTTCAAAGGTGACACATCAGATTTGGCCAAGGCAAAGGGTTGGCACCACAGGTGTGACCTTACACAGCTGTATTCATGGTTGGGTTTTTCCAAATAATTTTTTGTTCCCACCAATCTGGTTAGGACTAGAGATGAGCGAATAGATTTGAGTGGGATTGAAGTCTTATCGAATTTTACAAAAATATGCATTCATCAAAATGTAGTTTTTTTGTCATTCTCTTCTGCGCGGATTCACAGCTCCAGTCCCTCCATGTCAGCCTTCTTCACCACATCCTCAAATCTCCTCCTCCTCTTAAGCTGTTCCAGAACTTCCTTCTTTGCTGAGACCCAGAAGGATTCGGTGCGAGTGCACGAAAGGTCACAGCATCATGAACTTTTCGGGCTACATGAAACCCAGAAGTCCCAGCCCAGCGTCGGAGGCCCGTAAATTTCAGTGCAAGTTGCTGGGATCAGAAGATGTGCAAGGACCAGACGGGTGAAGGTGAGTCGCCTGCCAGGGCCGTGGGGTACTCGGAACGAGCCTATTGACTTCTATGGGGATGTCACGGCAGCGACGACTCGGTCCGTGGCCCTAGGCACTCACCAAAAAGGGGATTTATTTACAGGGGACAATGTTCGTGTATTTATTCGTGACGCCACCTGTGGTGCCTGGTCAGGATGACCAGCGCTGCAGCTCAGGTCCTCTGGAAGTGATGGCATTCTGCAGCCAGTTGGTAGGCCTCCCACAGGTGAGGCTGTAGTCTTCCAAGGCAGGTAGATGTTGTAGTGTAGAAATGGTGCTAGTGAATGTAGCAAAGAGGAATGTGCGTCGCTGGAATAATTCTAGGAGACAGTCCAGATGCAGTTTCAGGGTTTTACTCACAGTCTGTTGTGCACCATACAGATGCCCGCTTGGCACTGTGTCCTCCGGGCGAGTGGTCCAGCAACTGTCGCACTTCCCAGGACTCCCTTTCAGTGTGTTCCTTTCCTGGCCTTCTCTCTCTGTGCTTGTTCCACTCCTCTCTCTGTGCTTTTCACTCCCTTCTTCCTAGTACCTCACCATGCAGTCCTTCAGACCAGAAGCTGCGGTCCTGTCGAGAAACAGATTAGTTCTGTACGTCCTTGGCCTATATAGCTTCCTTCCAGTTGATGCTGCTGGTGGTAGTAGCAATGACCCATAAAGTGATCACCGCCGTCGGCTTACTAGCAAGGCCTGAAGCTTTCCCACTAGTCTAGGGGCCGTTCCCTGATGGCCTGGTCCTTCCTATCTTGGATAGGGCCACGGATGGGATAATCACTGTCCGTGTTCTTGGACCTTTTCTCATGCATTCTAGAAGCTCCTCAAGGCTAGCTCCCCTCCCCACCTTCACTCCTGAGAGACTGTCCTCTAAGCTTCTCTTCTCCTCTTACTGCTGCCTAAACTCCACCCACCCATACACCCCTTGCTAACCAGCCTGAGTCAGACCATCCTCCCATAGAGTACGTCCGTATGCTCAGCTGACATGGCGTGTTGGATGCAAGTGTTGGAGTCAAAGGGGTGCTTCCTCCTTGCCTGGGAGTGGGGTGTCACACCTCTGGATGAGATGCAACACCTGTGTGGCGACTGAACCCTCAGGGGCTCCACAAAGGTAAGGAGTGCAGGGGCTGGAGAGGTGAGCATAAGGATTTTTTTTCATTTTTTACATATCATGTGTATCAAGTTCTGGGGTCAGGAGAGACCCCAGACAATAATAAGGGACATAAAATTAGTAAAGTATAGCTACTTCTTGATTTTCCTGGGCCAAAAAAGTGCGAATAGTCAAATTCAAATTTTACCTGATCTATTCATCTCTAGATATGACCAAAACTATTTTATAAGGCAAAACTTGATTCTTTTGGGACACAATTTACAATCTGTTACGTGGCCCCTATCTACCATGTCCCATTTATAATACTGGGTGTCTTCTTAGGTGGCACAGGGATCTTCCCTCAAGCTCCACGGCTCAAGTACAACCTATGCTTCCAAAAAGCTGCACCCTTGTGCACAAGATATGCCATCTATTATTCTATGAATATATTGCAGGTTTAGGTTTCCTTGCACAGTGGTCTCCAAGCCTAACCTGGTGGCCAGGGCATGATAGGAGTTTTCTAGTCACAAAAGCTGAAAAGTCTGAGTTTGGAGATAGTTCTAGAGGTGAAACTGCTGGGACACCCACCACAAAAACAATAGCTGTAGCGAGATGTGCCCTAAGGATCACCTTGGTCACATTCCACTTAGCTCAGGAAATGCCATTTCGTAATGTAAAGGGGGACCATGGGTCTACTCAGGCACCGGGGCAAAGGTGTGATTGTTACTTCTGAGCCCCCTATAAACCTTTTTAACCTTTTTTTAAATAAACCCATACATAGATGTACATTAACATAAACACAATACAACTCTGAAAAGGGAAAAATACCACAGTGCCTCCAAAAGTCGACAAGGACACAGAGGAGTTTTTCTGTTCTTTGTGGTTGGAACAGAGTGTTCATATCTGATCATCATCAAAATGTAGAGTAGACCCTTTAAATATCTCATGTCACAGAAAGTATTGGTTTCCACACAGGTACTACAACACCTATATTTATGCTCCTGACTATGCGAACTGTATGTGGCCCCAGTAATAAGCCACTTCTTCCTTTTGACAAACCTCCAGAACTCATCAGTCATTCTGGAAAAAAATAGCTCAAATCTGTCTTGATCAAAACAAGACCGACTGCCAGTTCACTGAGGTATCAGATTACAACTGCCTACTGAAGTCTATGGAGTGGGAAGGGAGAAAGAGGAAGGAAGGGCTTGAAAAGGCAAAAGACAGACTCAAACATTTGTTAGTACTTTCTGGTAAGTTTTTAATTCACCCCAATGCTGGATTCTCAGCTACACTGCTCAATAGTGATGTAGTAATGTCCCCTATGCTACTGCTGCTGCTTTCGAACATGTGCTGCATAGAGACAGGAGAGCAGGAGTCTCTGATGTCTTGGTGTAAACTGTGTATGGGATACCCCATAGCAGCTTGTCTCCACTCACTAGCTCAGAGACAACTGAAAATGAGTAAGTCTGCAGAGAAGAGAACTGCTGAAAAATGCAGGACACAAGTCATATAACATCCAGAAAAAGTTTTATTGCTCATCTACACACACGGCAGTTTTTTAAAAAAAAATCACCAAAAATATATATATATTTTTTTTGCCTTTGATGTCACATTGTATTGTTTAGATTTGATACTCTGTACAAAGAAAGCATTTTAGAAGTATACCACCAGCTATGATTAGACTGGTTATAGGGTCTCACTTTCATCTGAATTGTTTTGGAGTGCTGCCCCATTAAATAAAATACTATCATGTAATCATTTCCGTTCTAGGCTCAATAACAGTTACATGTCTTTCCTTTCTCTAAAGTGGGACTTGTGAACTTCATGTAACCTCTTTAAAACCAGGTACCTAAATGATGGAGGATTTCACCATAAATCCAAACTCCTGAAACAAATAGTAAAATAAAGGGAACACATCTTTAAAAACGTCCTTGATAGAACAAATGGCTTTGAACATTATGGGATACGCCGAGTACTTGAAAGAAATAAAAACATTTACAATGCAGTAAGGATGTGTCCTAGTGTTACAGGAATGCCTTGTACCATGAGTCTGAGTCAGGGATCCTGCACATACGTCATCGTGTAACGTTTCTCCCATCTCACAACTTTTGCAAATGTCCTTGATGCCAACAGTCACCTGGATGTCACCCTTGATTGATGAATTACTTGTTGCACCATATTGAGATCCCTTGTGGACTTTTATTAAATATCATATATGCATTTGATAGGGTCTCCCTCCTTTATTGTAGCTGAGCCTGACGCTGATCTTCTCCGTATCTCTGCTTCATCCAGGATACATAGAACAATTCATTATATGAGCGCTCTTTGTCCCCCATGACTTTTAATTAAATGGTCTCGTTAAGTTTTAACAACATCATTTCATTTGATAGATAATGTGATAAATAAACAATCTGCAAATCACTTTATTTAAAAATTATGTTGACTAACTTCTAAAAAATCACTCCAACGTGTTGGCCTCTAGGTCTCGTGTAATCCGTATTTTACAGAGACACCAAAACGGATAACAGAAAGTGACGGTGAGGCTTTGTCATTCCACAAGAGGTTGGGGAGGGTCTTTAATTACAGGAAGAGAGGAGGGTCTTTATTTAATTACAGGAAGTGAGGGAGGGTCTTTGTTTCAGGAAGTGGGGGAGGTTTTTCATTTAATTACAGGAAGTGGGGGAGGGTCTGTATTTCTCTACAGGAATTTGGGGTTGGTCTTTATTTCATTACAGGAAGTGGAGGAGGGTCTTTATTTCATTACAGAAAATGAAGGAGGGTCTTTATTTCACTACAGGAAATGGGGATGAGCCTTTATTTCATTGCAGTAAGTGGCGGTCTTTATTTCTCTACAGGAATTGAGGGTGGCCATTATTTCATACAGGAAGTGGGGGAGGGTCTTTATTTCTCTACAGGAATGGGAGAGGGTCTTTATTTCTTTACAGGAAGTGGGGGATTATCTTTATTTAATTAAAGGAAGAGGGGGAGAGTATTTCATTACATGAACTAGCAAATGATCTTTATTCTCTATAGGAAGAGTGGTTGGGTCTTTATTTCATTACAGGAAGAAGAGGAGGGTATTTCTTTCCTTATTGGAATTGGGGGAGGGTCTTTATTTTATTACAGGAAGTGAGGTCATTATATCTCTGTAGGAAGTGGGGTTTTAGTTCTGCAGCAATTGGAGGAGGCACGTCGTCTCTTTACCAGATGCGGAGGCAGGCTTTGTCGCATTAGTGGAGGTGTGGTTAGTATTTCTACTAAAAGTGGATTAGGGTCTTTGACACTCTAGGTTGTATACCTATAAAGACAGATAGCCTCTACAGTAAGTGAGGGTGAATTTATGTCTCTGTAGGAAGTTGTTGTAACTCTTTTTCTCTCAGCTGCTGCTCTCCTGTCTATCAAACTGTATAGAAGTATAACAGAGAAGTGGGCTTTCAAGTCAGGTCAAGCAAGCTACTGGACAATGGCAGGAGCAGTGCATGCTGGGAAGTGAGGACAAAGGACATTCCAACACACAAAATGATAAAATGAAGAGAAATCACAGTTGGTAAGTTACACAGCATGAGAATCAGGACAGTTCTTGGACATATTAGACCATTATGTGCAGAAAAAACAGTATTATCTGGTTGTTTGGGAAGAGCATATGGTTTTACAGGCTTTGTGTAAAATGACGAGAACCCTATAAAGTCAATGACCATGACTCATCTGATTTTGTACATATAATTACTAAATTAAGTTTGTTTTTATTAGCCTCAATTGTTCCATAAAATAACCTGTATGTGGATTTTATACCCATAAATGTGCGATATTTGGGATATGGGCATGTGAATGGTAACAAAACCCTTGCTACTATACAATATTTTTTTCCAGTAGTTTGAAGTGGTGCACATGATCATAAAGCTACAAGTGTCCCCTTACTACATTGACCACCCTCAGTAATCACCAATAATCTCCTCAGACAATACCACCAGCATCTCACATTGGTCCTTCATCCATCCGGGTGGTCTGTACTCTCTATCTTATTTATTTTCCCTCCATTACATTGTTCCTGTAAATCAAGACTAAGCGTAGCTTTTGTTTCTGACCTCACGCCTCTGTTTTTATTTTTTGTATATTTAATGTAAGGCCATGTTTATTTCTCTGGAGCACAGATTGTGCATTACATGTGTCTCTTCCAGCGCCCACAAGCCAGACATACTGTATGTGCATTTTATTAACCAGAGTGTAGCCGGTGAAGCTTGTACACAGGTCCGGTCCGTACAGAGGAGACAGCAGGGTGACAATGCACACAGGGACATGGCTATAACGGGTACACAGGTAGCAGTTGCATCCAGGCCTTGGTTCCTAAAAGGTTTAAAGGCCCATCTGCCACGAAAGAAGACAGCAGTGTTATAAACCTACCCCTTGGTAGGTTGGGGTCCTGTTATAGATTTTTCGTTGGGAACCATGATTGTCCAGACATTAAGCCCCCTTTGTTGTCCTGGCTTCTAACATTGATGACCTATTCTTAGAATAGGTGTTCAGTATCAGGTTGGTGGGGGTCCAACACTGATCACCTCCACCGACCCGCTGTTATTGGCAGCCGGAACACCACAACTTAATTTAAAGTGTAGAGACCACTGCCAAAATGTACAAAGCAGCTCCTAATCATATTGCACCTGATATTTCCCTGCCAATACTCTGCACCAATGGCCACAAGGCTGGATCTCCTCTTCTCATAGTTCCATATTTCCACCAGGAAGTTGAGGATTTACAGCAACGTCTGTGTGTTACAAAACAATGGTGGATTCGGGTTATTGGTATGGTAGCAGTGTCTGACGCTGATACTGGAGCCTCCAATTAAGGAATTAGGGCTACTCAGTCTGCGGTGGTGTTGTTAATAAGCTTTACCCCAAATTTATTTATGCATGCTAAAGTAGTTGTCTCAACTTCTTAAATGAGTAAAATCGCAAAGTGCTTGATAGTTTTACCAAATTTTGATTCTTATTAAAATGCTCTCCATTTGTCAAGAATGCCATACATCCTACAAGTGCCACTCTGAAAATGGTCAGTTCTCTGTATTCGACCAGCCTCAGTCACCTGTGCTTTTTCTATGTTGCAGATGAAAAGCTGAGTCTTCTTGCAGCCTGCGAGAGCCCTCAGTTCAGACCAACGGTGCGACCATACTCAACTGTAAATCACCACAACCGGCAAGCAGGAAATCAGGAGACAGGGGAGCGGTGTGCTCCTGAAGAAACAACATGAGAAAACCCCGCTAATGTCAACACTTCCATAGCAAATGTAACAAAATATAATGCACATACAACTACTTTGGTCTTGACGAAACATGTTATTTATGTGAAATATTCTGGAAGAAAGGTTGGTGAAGGATTTCACTAATTTCGGGGACTGTATTGGTGAAATAGAACAATTTATGTTTTATTTCTTCAAATGACCGGGGCACAAAGCTCTAGGTAGTTACAATTCAGTGATAGGTACAAAAATCTAGTTGGCTGCAATACACATTAAATGTTTCTATGCTACTATTCTTCAAAGTTGCTGGTCATCAGAGGTGAAAAAGAACATATGAACATTCTAAAGAATAGATTTGTTATAAATAAATGCTCTCTAAATTTGGACAGGTCATCGGTAACTTGACGCAGACTTCAGATCAGTGTTGCCTTCACACATATCTCCAGATCTTGACATAATTCAATAAATACTCATAGTTCCACTTGCACAACACAATTGTTGGTTATTTACACAGTTGCATAGTTGCTTATACATGTAGTCCTATTTCTGAAAAAAATTTCTTTACCAACCTCTTCTACAACTCCTATTTAATCTACTGCATTACAAGAGTGAATATTCAAGGTTTCTGAGTAACTACTCTCCCACCATATGAAGACCACTAGTAACTATAGGGATACAGTTTAGCAAATCACAGTCCAAAAGGGGGGTTTCTTGGCCATCATTGAAGGGGAGCTTAAATGTTCCAAATTTTGTGTTCTGAATCTTAGTAAGTTTGGTATCCTTCTCCAAAGCTAGTTGCCACCACAATGTTGTGTCTTTGTAAAGGAGGGAAGGGACTGTAGTCGTGACCTGAATTACTGCAACATCT
>VIAB01014522.1:13916-26958 GCA_009801035.1 Oophaga pumilio | reverse complement strand
GTACGCTGATACCCATATGTGGGGGGAACCACTGTTTCGGCGCACAGTAGAGCTCGAAAGGGAAGGAGCGCCGTTTGACTTTTTCAAGCCAAAATTGGCTGGAATTGAGATTGGACGCCATGTCGCATTTAGAGAGCCCCTGATGTGCATAAACAGTGGAAACCCCCCACAAGTGACCCCATTTTGGAAACTATACCCCCCAAGGAACTTATCTAGATGTGTGGTGAGCACTTTAAATCCCAAGTGTTTCACTAAAGTTTATAACGCACGGGCGTGAAAATAAAAAATCATATTTTTTACACAAACATGATTTTTAGTCTCCAATTTTTTATTTTCCCAAGGGTGACAGGAGAAATTGGACCCCAAAAGTTGTTGTCCAATTTGTCCTGAGTACGCTGATACCCCATATGTGGGGGGAACCACTGTTTGGGTGCACGGCATAGGTCGAAATTGGCAATTGTGTCTCATCATCGTCCACCTCTTGTGACACGTTCCCACCTTCATGTGAACATGGGTGCTCCATTATTTGGGCATCGCTACATGCAATCTCAGTTTGCCCCTCTTCAAGTGGTCCGGGTGAGAGGCCCGAATCTATAAATGGAAAAGTGAACAGCTCTTCGGAGTGTCCAAGTGTGGGATCAGATGTCTGCGGGCACTCGGCATGGGAGGAGGAATGGTGGTAAAGTGACTGGAAGCATTATCCGTTATTCAACCAACTACCTTTTCACGCTGCTCTGTCAAGAGTGCTGTTCTGCCGTCCCCTATGAATTCTGACAGAAATCTGTTGCGAGAAGATGTGGCTGTTTGTTGTGGCACAATTGCAGCTTGCCCACTGCCTCTGCATGCACCATCACCATCACGTCCACTGCCCCGTCCCTTTCCATCCGCCTTTCCCATTTTAAATGGAGTACAATATTTTCCATGTTCACTACAAAAGGCTGAATTTGGAGCAAACCTAAATGTGATCCGTGTGCGGGAAAAACACACTTTGAAATATCTGGACTGTACTTTTTTTTAACAAACTGGTGTCAATAACTGTGGTAAGACCAAGAAACAACTGTGTAATGTAGCCCTGAAATGCCACAATTTTTAGCACACAGATAGATAGGCGTCTGACAGAGATACCACACTGTTCAATATGTGGCCTGGATTTATTTTTTACCCCAAAATAGTGTATAGAAATAGGGTAAGACACAGCAAAAAGAAGGTGAATGTAGCCCTGAAACACCACAATTTTTAGCACACAGATAGGCGTATGAGAGAGATACCACACAGTTCACTATGTTCTGTATTTTTAATTTTTTACCCCAAAATAGTGAATACAAATAGGGTAACAGACAGCAAATACAGTGTAATGTAGCCCTGATATGCACAATTTTTAGCACATAGATGGATAGGTGTCTGACAGAGATACCACACTGTTCAATATGTGGCCTAGATTTATTTATTTTTTACCCAAAAATAGTGTATACAAATAGGGTAAGACACAGCTAAAAAAGAGGAATGTAGCCCTGAAATGTCACAATTTTTAGCACACAGATAGATAGGTGTCTGACCGAGATACCACACTGTTCAATATGTGCCCTGGATTTATTTATTTTTTACCGTAAAATAGTGTATAGAAATAGGGTAAGACACAGCAAAAAAAAGGGGAATGTAGATTTATTTATTTTTTACCCAAAAATAGTGTATACAAATAGGGTAAGACACAGCAAAAAAAAGGGGAATGTAGCCCTGAAATGCCACAAATTTTAGCACACTGATAGATCAGGAGTCTGATGAAGAGAGCCCACTTTCAAATATCTGCCCTGTATTTTTTTTTGTTTTGGCCAACAAAATTGTGTCAATAAGTAGGCTATGACACAACAAAAAAATTTGTATGGAGACCTGAAATGGCAAAATTTTTAGCGCAATGATATGCGATCCGTGTGGCGGACATAACCCAGTGTAAAATATCTGCCCTGTAGCTAAATATTTTTTGGGCAGCTAAATATGTTTTGGGCAGCAAAATGGTGTCAAAAAATTGTATAAGACACTCCAAAAAAATTCTACAGTAACACAAAAAATGGCAGCTTTTTATAGGCACTCAGATGTCAGGCCTGGGGCAAGCAAACCCCATAGCTGTATTTTCACGCTGTACTATGAAAAGGATCTGGCTGTATTCTGCAGTGTCAACAAGCAATTAGAGAAAAAAAAGGGTCTCTGGATTGCTTTGGAAAAAAATAATCAGGATTAAGATGCAAAAAAAATATGCTGCCCACTGAGACCTAGGGCTGTGTAGATATGGTCAATATATGTAATAGGCAGCAGCAGACAGTAATAAAATGGAACCCCTTGATGTATGCAATTAAGTATGCCACATAGAATGCCTGTCTGCTACTGAGATCTATGTACCCACATACAGTGCGTTCATGCCTTGAACTGATATGTATATACGCACATACACTCCCTGCCTACCTAGCAGTGCAATCTATATACGCCGTAATTAGTCCTTAGAAGGACTGTTGATTTTGCTGGATTTGTGTATTCTTTGATGGTATACCCACACTACTTTCTAAACCCCCAAATCTGACCCTATCTTGGCAGCAGCTTTCCCTACACTCACTAATTCCGGAGCAGACTGAGCCGAGCTTGGCGGCGCCAGGTCTCTTATACACCTGATGACGCTGTGCGGCCAGCCAATCACTGTAATACCACAACAAAGATGGCTGCGGCATTACAGTGCGTGGCAGACAAACCCTGCATGTTGATTGGCACTCTAAAGAGCACCAAAAATGCAGGGCATGCACAAAAACTCCCGCTGAGCAAGCACGTAAATGCTCAGTGCTCGCCGAGTACCGCGAGTACAGCGACGCTCGGGCGAGTAACGAGTATTACCGAGCACGTTAGCTCATCACTAGTAAACACTCCTGCTTGGGTCTCTTTAATGCGTGTTGCCTTTTGCAGTAGGCCTCCGACACCTTCAGGCTTCCTCATCCTTGGACTCAACTACCCTTGTTACTATCCTTAAATTTTTCTGACAATGTTAGTCTACAAAACTGATATTTGTGCCACCTGAGTGGGACTCAGCATGAAAGCAGGTAGAAGTGTTGCATGTGGTATCAGAGCTAACAGCAAAGGGGCCGTACACCGATCCCTCACCCACCTCGTCTTACTGTGATGTTCAATTGAAAGCTGTCCCAGACCCCGATAACTCATGTCTGGCTGATTACTGCAGTGCCATGCTAAAATCTGTACTGTGGGTGAATTGAGGCCAATTTCCTGGTGTCTGTCCCTCATTTGATGTGTTTTGGTAGCATTTGGGGCTGTTATAAGGTGTTGTGCATGCGTTTGTTTTTGCCTCCCATTGATGTGAATGCCGTTGGGTTATGTTCGCAGATTATTCAACGAATTAATCGGCGAATATTGCACATTCGGCAAACGCAATCCAAACTGAAAGGTGAAATATTCACTCATCTCTAGTCTCCTCTACTGCAGTTCATGTAGAAATCATCTAAGTCCATATGTCCATAGTCCTGTCCTTTTCTGCAGGCAGCTCTCTGAGAAGCGAAAGAAGTTTCCTCTTCTTCAGATAGGTTGCTTTTTCTGAGTCAGTCTCTTAACAAGTTTCTTCTTCTAATAAAGTTTTTTTTAGGAAGTAGCCTCTACTTCTGAAAGGTCTTTACTTCTTATGGATTCTGTTCTTCTGACAGATTTCAACTTGGCAAGTAAACTCTCCTGACCAGTATATTGTTCTGACAAAGACTTTTCTTCTGTCAAGTCTCTTTTAGAAAGACTTTTCCTCTGGGAAGGGCTTAAAAAACCTTTACACATTCGTTTTTGACCCTTCCTGCAGCTGGTTGCCATTTTGCTAATTTGCCCAAATGAATTGCAAAAAATTTGAATTTTTTTTTCAATTTGATAATTTATTTTAATATCAATATAAATTAAGACAAATTCTCATACTTACACGTTCTGAACTTCGATCAGGAAAACCTGCATTGAAAAAGAAAATGGAGTTAAAAATCCACTTTACTGCTTAGCTCCCCCCCCAAAAAAATTGCAAAATTAAAAATGAGAAAAAATATGTACGTAGATGACATATATCATGTCATTTAGAAGTTAATCTTTACCGGGGCTCCGGATATACACATGGTAGACTATAGAATTCCACCTTATCTTGTGATCAGATGGATCCATGCGGACGTTTGTCCCCACCAGTCAAAATAAAATTACAGGTTCTAATTATTCCGTAAGAGGGAAAGAGTCAGGACCATGTTGAAATTCCCTCTATCGGAAATCTCTGAGGTTGTACACAACTTGCAGTCAAGATGAAATTTTACATCCAGTGGTGGAGCCAAAGTCAAGATAAGATATCATAATATAAGAATGTTGCCAACCTCCCGGGACATGGTTCATATCTATATATGAGTAACACGCATCTTCTTCTTCTGAGTAGTGTCTTCTCTCAGGTTCTGAAAACCAGACAAGAATAAGTAGAGTGATTATGGATCTTCTGCTCTGTTATAGGAAAAGTGAGGTGGTAAAATTGGCGTTATTCCATTGTCATTGAAAAGGTATTGTAGGATTAACACATTTTCAGATATCCACTAGATTGAAGATAACAGATTTGTGTAGATCCCAATATTTCCCCTGTTTCTCCTGATTCTCCTTTGGCTGCTAGACCGCTACCAGGAAGTCATGGCAGGTCATCCATGTGTCCTGCCACTTCATTGAAGTCTAAGACAAAGAAACCAACCAATGGTGGAAATGGTTGGGCATCAAACAACATAAGAATGGCTCTTCTGCATTTCGAGGATGACACTTTATCTGTAGTTCCAACTATAGGTCTATCCAATGTCTGACTCCTCATAGTGCTTTGAAACGTGATTAGGGTTGTCAGACAAAGACACCCATTTGTGAAGAGCACAGTCCTTAATTTTATCCTTCTCATTGGCTTATAACACAAGTCAAGTTTTAAAGCTTTATGAAAGGTCAGACACTGATTTACAGGATATCTACTTATAGGTGGTACTCCTCTCCTGGAATAGAGCTATTTTACATACTTTTCCCAGGGAACACTGCTTTAAAGACTCCCTCACTAGATGGATCTCCAAAAAGAATCAGTATCTTCTAAAATTTTTAGCATAAATGACTGATCAAACAAAGCTCAGGTGCCCAGTGTAACCTTTTGTAGCTGCGTCTTCCTACCTACTTGTTTTGTATCTATTTTTACCAGCCTTTTTCTTGATTTGCAGCTCTGGGTTTACAGAGAGAGATAGATATAAGACAAGTAGGTAAGAAATTGCACAGAACTGTTTGGCCACCGGAGAGGTGCACTGAGCACATGTGCTTGGCTTGAACAATCATTTTGTGCTGACAGACTCCCTTTCAGATAAGCAGATAAGATATGTATAATGAACACCATAATATACAGTTGTGTGAAAAAGTGTTTGCCTCCTTCCTGATTTCCTCTTCTTTTGCATGTTTATCACACTTAAATATTTCAGGTCACCAAACACAGTTAAATATTAGACAAAGATAACAAGACTAATCACAAAATGCAGTTTTTAAATAAAGGTCTTCATTATTAAAGAAAAAATAAATCCAAACCTACAGGGGCCTGTGTGATTAACTCCCTCTTAAAACATAAATTAACTGTGGTTTCTCACATCTTTGGGAACCTCAGTTCACATTTCTTAGCCACACCCAGGTCTGATTACTGCCACACCTGTTCTCAATCAAGAAAGCACTTGACAATGTGAAGTAGACCAAAATCTCTTCAAAAGCTAGACATCATGCCATGATCCAAAGAAATTTAGGAACAAATGAGAAACAAAGTAATTGAGATCTATCAGTCTGGAAAAAGTTATAAAGCCATTTCTAAAGCTTTTGGACTCCAGCAAAACAATGATAGCCATTATCCTCAAATGGCAAAAACGTGGAACAGTGATGAACCTTCTCAGGAGTGGCCAAAATTACCCCAAGAGTGCAGTGAAAACTCATCTAAGAGGTCACAAAAGACCTCACCACAACATCCAAAGAACTGCAGGAATCACTTGCCTCAGCTAAGGTCAATGTTCATGACTCCACCATAAGGAAGAGACTGGGAAAAAATGGCCTGCATGGCAGAGTTCCAAGACGAAAAACAATACTGAGCAATAAGAACATAAAGGTTGGTCTCAGTTTTGCCAGAATACATCTTAGTAATCCCCAAGACTTTTGGGAGTATACTCTGTGGACTGACGAGACAAAAGTTGAACTTTTTGGAAGGTGCATGTCCCATTATATCTGGCATAGAAGTAACACAGCATTTCAGACAGGAACATCATACCAACAGTAAACTATGGAGGTAGTATAATGGTCTACGGCTGTTTTGCTGCTTCAGGACCTGAAAAACATGCTGTGGTAAATGGAACCATGATTTCTGCTGTCTACCAGAAAATCCTGAAGGAGAATGTCCTGCCATCTATTCATGACATCAAACTGAAGTGCACTTGTGTTATGCAGCAGGACAATGGTCCAAAACAAACCAGCAAGTCCACCTCTGAATGGCTTAAGAAAAACAAAATTATGACTTTGCAGTGGCCTAGTCAAAGTCCTGACCTTAATCCGATTGAGATGCTGTGGCATGACCTTAAAAAGGTGGTTCATGCTTGTAAACCCTCCAATGGGCCTGAATTACAACAATTCTGCAAACATGAGTGGGCCAAAATTCCTCCAGTTATCGCAGTTAGACTCATTGCCGGTTATCGCAAATACTTGATTGTAGTTGTTGCTGCTAAGGGTGACCCACACAGCTATTATTTTTAGGAGGAAATCACTTTTTCACACAGGGCCCTGTAGGTTTGGATTTCTTTTTACGTTAATAATAAAGACCTTCATTTATAAACAGCATTTTTTGTTACTTGTGTTATCTTTGTCTAATATTTACATTTGTTTGGTGATCTGAAATATTTAAGTGTGACAAACATGCAAAAGAATATGAAATCAGGAAGGAGCAAACTCTTTTTCACACAACTGTACACATATTATATTTTCTGTCTTGTATCTACAGAGAGAAGCTAAAGAGGAACTGAACTTTGCTAAGAATAAAAATATTTCAGGATTTCATAACCATACAATGCGCATTTTTCCTATGTATGCAAATATGTTGTATACACAGGAAACTATTGTTTAATAATAAGCTGAGGACAGGGCATGAAATAATATCTCACAACATCTGGGATTATTTATTAAAATGGGATATTTTGTGTTCTTATTATAAAAGGTCATCAATTAAAAAAAATGGCTCGAAAATATCAAATGAGAATCACCTACCCATTGAAGCTCCTGCCAATCAAGTCACCTCTCCGTTGCGTCCTGGAGTTCTGCAGCGGTGAATTCCTATTTACAACACATGACCACTGCAGCCAATCACTCATCATGCTGATGTAGACGGCAAAGACCATTAAGGCCAGTGATTGATTGCAGTGTTATAAACAGGAAGACACCATGCTAGACTCGTCAACAATGGACTTCAAGGAGAGAAAATTCAAAAATAAAGAATCAATTTTCATAAAACGATTTAGTGGAAGAATTCACTTTGATAATTCTTAAAAGATTGACATGGACCAACCTGTGATGGTATTCAACTGGCGACATCTTTTAAAATGAAGCTTGTATCTACATATGATGATCAGGAGAGCTGCAAAGAGCAGGAGAAGGAGGGCAACGACCAGAACCCAAAATTCGCTCAACTCTAATGTTGATGTCTTTCCTCTGAGTGATGTGTGAGGCTGCTCTGAGAGGAAAAATAGTCAGGTTTTCAAGGCATTGTCCATTTCCAAAGTATTAATTTTTGAATAATCATAGAAAATCACTAATTATAATTATGTATTTACAATGATATTCTAAAGGACTTACTATTAAAGTTTTATTTTAACCTTTTCACGCCGCAGCCCATTTTCATTTTTGCATTTCTGCCTTATGCTCACCTTCTTCCTAGAGCCATAACTTTTTTATTTTTACGTCAATATGGACATGTGAGGTCTTGTTTTTTACGGGACGAGTTGTACTTTTGAACAACACCATTGGTTTTACCATGCCGTGTACTGGAAAATGGCAAATATTCCAAGTGCAGTGAAATTGCAAAAAAAAGTGCAATTCCGCAACTGTTTTTGTTTGTTTTTTTACCATATTCACCAAATGCTAAAACTGACCTGTTATTATGATTCCCCAGGTCATTATGAGTTCATAGATACCATTTATGTATAGGTTGTTTTTAATTTAAGAGATGGAAAAAAAATCAAAAATTTGTTAAAAAAATAAATAAATTGTGCCATTTTCCGAGACCCATAGCATCTTCATTTTTCGTGATCCGGGACTGACGTTTTTATTGATACCATTTTGGTGTAGATACAATCTTTTGATCACCCGTTATTGCATTTTAATGCAATGTTGCGGTGACCAATAAAACATAATTCTGATGTTTTGACTTTTCGCTACGTCGTTTCCTAATCTAATTAATTCTTTTTTTAGCTTGATAGAATTGGGTGATACCAAATATGTGTATGCTTTATTTTTTTTAATTGTATTCTGAATGGGGAGTGATTTGAACTTTTAGAATTTTTTTATTTTTTTAATATTTTTAAAAACTTTTTTTCTTACTTTACACTTGCCTCAATAGTCTCCATGGGAGACTAGATCGCTTGTGCTACAGCCTTGCTCTATGTAGCAAAAATGCTCACTTGCTATGAGTGCCGACCGCTGGGAGGCGCTGATAGCAATACGGCAATGACAACCACAGACCCTGGGTTGTCATGCTAACCCATCGGAGACCCGCAGTCATGTGACAAGGGCACTGATGTGCATGAATAGTGATGCACTTCCGATGCTCTGACATTAAATGCCACTGTCAGAGTTTGACAGCAGAATTTAACAGGTTAATAGCAGCGGGTGAATCGCGATTCCACCCACTGCTGTTAGGGGCACATGTAAACTGTTCAAAACAGGAATGTGTGGCACCCCAGGTGTCCGGTTGCCACAGTGACATTGCCTCCCTCACAGGGAGGAATGTCATGCTTGGAAGCAAGGAGGGGTCCCCATACCATGTGTCAGTAGGAGAGAAGTCGAGCAGAACCTGGGGAGTGAAGCTGTGATTAAACTCGCCCCAGAGCTGAGCGCTAGGGACTAGATACTGTGTCTGTGGTTGCGCTGGTACTGAAGTCCCGGCAGCTAAATCCGATAGGGGCAGGGGACTACAAGTCTCCTGGCCCGATCTAATACCCGGCGGCACAGCAGCATACCAGAGCCTGGAGCAGACACAAAGGAGTGGCACCAGTGATAGGCTCGAGTTGCCTGCCATGCGGGCAACAGTTTGTTTTTGAAAAAAAGAGAGAGACGGTTAGTAGCCGGAGGTTGAGCTGTTTGATAGCAAGAAAAAAGGGGAGGACAGCACAGAAAGAAGGGCTCCGTACCTACCCGGCCAGGTGTATCCAAAATTGCTTCCTGGCTACCCAGCTCTCCATCACGATCTGTTACCAGTGCCCCGGTCTGTACTATCAACCATCAAGTAAAGGAAAAGAAAACTACAGTCCTTGTGTCCTCCAGTAATCTCTTGCGCCCTGAGTCCTGCACCACAAGGTACACAAAGCCTGACATAAACAGAACCCTTAGCCCTGGGGCCCCGCTCCAGCTGTGGGGAGCAGAACCATCCCAGCTGTGTCACCATCAGCCCCAGCAGTCTCCTTTAGCAGTGTTGGCCATCTGTTGCCGAACACCACAGGTGGCGTCACGTTAAATCCCATATACATATTCCCCATTTTACGGCACAGCCAGGGCCATGGAGTCGGGTCACGGTCCCGTGACTTTCCGAAAGAACTGTCCGACCTGGCTCCGAGTACCCCACGGCCCTGGTGGGCATGTCAAATGATGTTCTGGGAATGATGTGGGCTCAGCGCCAGAGCCCACATCAAAGGGAGGGACACGACGTGACGTACTAGTACGGCGCATGTCGTGAAGGGGTTAAATATTTAAGTTGGCCAAGACTGGTAGGGTTGACATGTGCTGACATGTGTCAGGAAAGATGTGGGCTCAGTGACGATTGTGGGCTCAACGCCCGCATGTCTTGAAGGGGTTAAAGGTGCTTTGATCTTCATTTTTTCATCTTGGTCCCATGTGAGGTAATTTCCAGTCCTGTGCTTGATACAGTAGATCATATCTGGTGTTGGCACATCACCAGTTATCCATGTGAAGAGGGCTGGCTGACTGCTCATTTCAACAAATGATCCAGTCCCCTACTCTATCTAAGGCAAAGCATCGCTTAGTTACTGAAATGAGCAATCAGCCAGCCCCCCGTCACACACAGTAAATTATCTCCTGTGTCACGTACAGGTCTGAAATTTGAGTTCCCAAAACCAGAATGGAGGTTGATAGTTGAAACCTCTTACGATGAAGTATATTTTTCAAACCAAAATGGAGGATGATAGTTGAAATCTCTTACCATGAATTAGTGGACATCCCCTTTAAAGACCTGGTCTGTAATATTTATGGAGACCTAATGATCACTCAACCCCGCCCTGAATATCTTTCAACTGATACTGGGACTTTTCTTTAAAATGGCAAAGTTTACTACATATATATTTCTATTTATCATGTTGACTTTTGGCCAAGTCAACAAGGTGGTAAACTGTATATATTGGTTTCCGGAGGTCCTCAGTACTGGAGATACATGAAGACTTTTTATCACATCTAAACTCACCGAAACAGAAAAAGTTCAAAAATATTCTTCAGAATCATAACATTTCATGTGCATTACCTTGGACAGACACAATCATGGTAGCGTTGAACATCTTATACTTCTTGTGGATGAATATTTGTTGGGAGCAGGAATAGATCCCAGCCACATTCAAGCCAACATTCGTAAATCGTAACTCGTTGTCGTTGACTGAGAAGTAAATGGCTGTTTTATTTTTGAAGAAGGTCGTGTTGGTTTTTTGGTGAGTTGAGAAAGTGTGACACCTCAGAGTCAGGGGTTCTCCAATATAGATGACTGGGGGAATCTGCAAGATGAGATGAGCTGAAAAAAGAAGGAAATGAAAAATAAGAAGACACAAGGAGCTCAGAACTTGGGAAAGTGTTCTTCATGAGAAGTCTACATGAGTTGGAAAGATTACAGATGAACATACTGTTAACCACATCTAGTCTGACTGGATCACTTTTGAAGCCCCTGTTGGTCCAACACTGGTAAGTTCCTGTATCCTCTTCCAATGATGATTCTATCTGGACAGTCTGTTGATGGTAGGATAGTAGTTTACTATCTTTGGTCCAGTAGTATCTTGGGTTCTCCTGAACCTTAGATCCAAAGTTACAGGATAGGGTTACTGATTCATACAGAAGTATTATTCTCCAGTTGGGCATGAAGGTCACCACCGGTTTGACTTCAGCTCCTAAAACCAAAAACAAGCCGTATAAGGAGACGACATGAACACATTATGGCAGCATTCCGCAACCATTGAATCTTCTGGTTAAATCTCACCGCTACAGAATCTGATAGTTTCAAGATGTCAAAAATTCTGGATTTTTGAAGAAAAAAAGTCTATGAATCCTTTATTGAAGAGGTTACCAAACTTTTCAAAAACTTTTAAAGACAGCTACACAAAGTATAAAATAACAAGAAAAATACACATTTCGTGTTGACTTCCTAGATGTCCTCCTGGTTTTCAGACCAAGGTGACATGCCGTACTCTTGTCATCATGGTTCCCATCATTATAATGCCAATAGTATGATGTGATTCTCATTGTGAAAAGTGGTCACATGCCAACTACTTGTAAAAAAAAAGACTGGGAGGTCTACCGGGAAGTCAGTGCTGGATCATCGGAGGGAATAAGTACATACTTTTTAAGTTTACTTTATAACATTTTCAACTGTTTAAAAAAAATAAAACATTTTTTTCCAAATAAGAACTGTTTAAAAAATGTGAAAAAAAATTTTTTTTTCATGAACATCCTTTGACCGCCTGTGAGTGATGGCTGACTGCCTAAGGATATTCTCACGTGTGAATAAATAGACATACAGTATGTATAGAAGGGTAAGTCTTATGTGCAGGAGGTCGCGACCTGTGATTATTACAGCTTTGTTCCGTTTAATTGCAGAAGTTTCACCAAGATGCAAATAAGCTGAAAAAAGTTGCCAGTTCTCCAAAAATCTGCAAGCATCACTTTCTGCAGGTGTGTGATCAGTATCTGTAGGCATCTCTTGAATTGTAAATCTAGTGGGTGCTAAAAATGTGACTTCTCTAATATTGGTAAAATCAGCATTAAAACATGTTGTTATTTTTGGGCTCTAAAGAAACTAACCAGAAGGGGACTCCCAAGTCCTATCTGTCCTCAATTAACAACTAAGAGTCCTTAATTGTCAAAATAATTCAGAAAATCACATGACAAGTGACATCACCTAGAATATTCCCAAACTGATATTATCACAGAGAAATTTTCCACACTGATAACATCATGGAAAATGATGACATTGCAATTTTTTTCCAGATCAATGACATCACATAAAATATTTCCATACAGATGACATCACAAAGATTTTTTCCAGATTGATGACATCAAATAAAATATTGTCAGACTGATGACATAATATACAATATTTACAGACGGATGACAAACACATGGAATATTTCCAGACTAATGACATCACCAGAGCGCTGACATTTAACAGGATTATTACATTTTATTACTCACCACAAAGTTTTGTTGCAGCAGCTGTAACAGATAAAAAATAAGAGGTCAACAGTGAGAATTGGGGGCCTAGATTCCAAAATGACTGCTCCTTAAATGAAGAACAGCAATGAAGCACTAACTGCTGTTCTTGCAAGTGAAATGTACACAATAACAGAAAAAAACTCACAGCCCACAGAAGGCTAATTACTGTGTCTGTCTTTCTATCTCATATCTAATGTCTATTTATCTATTATCTATATCATATCTATCCTAATATCTATTTATTTATTTTCTATTTGTCCATCTATTAGCTATCATCTATTATCTATCTATCATCTATTATCTATCTATTATC
>VIAB01014520.1:1711-12097 GCA_009801035.1 Oophaga pumilio | reverse complement strand
ACCACACCCGGCACTTCCGGTTTCGCGGTTATAGGACGCTATGAGTGCCTTACATGCGGTCACACTATAAATACACCTCCCGACCCCATGCCTGCGTCGCTATTTTCTCCTGTACTCTTGTGCTTTTCTCCTAGCGCACCCACATGCAACGCCTTATGGTGAGTCTGGCTTCACAGTATACGAGGGCATGATTACTGCAGGTGCATTATGTTACCATGTGCAATATTCCATTGTACTAATATGTCCTACATTTCATACTGATATGATTTCCCTAATTTTGTTCATCCGGTAGAGTTCTGATGAAGGCCTATGAATTGGCCGAAACTTCAACATTTTGTCAACAGTGAAGTGAATTAATAAAATTATAACTCATAATTTTTTGCATCATACAATTGGGAGTGCCAAATTTTTTTCTGCAAACAGTGATTTACCCCCACATATAGGGTATCAGCGTACTCAGGACAAATTGGACAACAACTTTTAGGGTCCAATTTTTCCTATTACCCTTGTGAAAATAAAAAATTGGGGGCGAAAAGATCATTTTTGTGAAAAAAATATGAATTTTTACGGCTCTACGTTATAAACTTCTGTGAAGCACTTGGGGGTTCAAAGTGCTTACCACACATCTAGATAAGTTCCTTAGGGGATTTAGTTTCCAAAATGGGGTCACTTGTGGGGGTTTCCACTGTTTAGGCACATTAGGGGTTCACCAAACTCGACATGGCGTCCGATCTCAATTCCAGCCAATTTTAGTTTGAAAAAGTCAAATGGTGCTCCTTCCTTTCCGAGCTCTGCCATGCACCCAAACAGTGGTTCTCCCTCACATAATGCATATCAGCGTACTCCGGACAAATTGGACAACTTTTGGGGTCCAACTTCTCCTGTTACCCTTGGTAAAATAAAAAAAATTGGATCTGAAATTCATTTTTTGTGAAAAAAAAGTTAAATGTTCATTTTTTGTTAAACATTCCAAAAATTCCTGTGAAGCACCTGAAGGATTAATAAACTTCTTGAATGTGGTTTTGAGCACCTTCAGGCATGCTGTTTTTATAATGGTGTTACTTTTGGGTAGTTTCTATGATATAGACCCCTCAAAGTGACTTCAAATGTGATGTGGTCTCTAAAAAAAATGGTGTTGTAAAAATGAGAAATCGCTGGTCAAATTTTAACCCTTATAACTTCCTAACAAAAAAAAATTTGTTTTCAAAATTATGCTGATGTAAAGTAAACATGTGGGAAATGTTACGTATTAAGCATTTTGTTTGACATAGCTCTGTGATTTAAGGGCACGAAAATTCAAAGTCGTAAAATTGCGAAATTTTCTAAATTTTCGCCAAATTTCATATTATTTCACAAATAAACGCAAGACATATCAAAGAAATTTTACCACTATCATGAAATACAATATGTCATGAGAAAACATTGTCAGAATCACCAGGATCCATGGAAGGGTTCCAAAGTTATTACCTCATAAAGTGACAGTGGTCAGAATTGTAAAAATTTGCCCGGTCATTAACATGCAAACCACCCTTGGGGGTAAAGGGGTTAAAACAGTTGGTCCTCGCTCAGCAGCGACAACATGAGCAGCACCAGCAGCAGCTGCAGTGTCAGCGGTAGCAGCAAGAGCAGCAGCAAAGGCAGCAGGAGCAGCAGCAAAGGCAGCAGGAGATATATGACCAGCAACAGCAGCAGGCAAACAACCTGTTGATGCAGCAGATCACGGTTTTACGAGAGGCTGCCCCACCAGTGACCACATTCCGGTCGGAGGCCCAGTACAAAGTCCAGTCAGCGCTGAGGAAGATGAGTCCTGAGGATGACGTGGAGGCCTTCCTCACCGTTTTCAAATGCATTACAAAGCGGGAGAGCTTGCCGGTGACCCAGTGAGTGGCAGTGGTGGCCCCCTACCTAGACCTCAGTTGGGACGATGCTTTGGATTATGAGAAGTTGAGATCCTTGCCAGACTGGGGGTTAAAACTTATGTGCGGGCTCAGCGGGGGTACCAGTAGTCCTTAGCAGAGCCTCATCCCACCAGGTCTCAGGCATATGACTTACTGCTGCTGGTAAAAAAAATGGCTCCAACCTGAGACCTTAACCCCACTCTAGCTAGTTGAGAGGGTGGTGGTTGACCGGCTGGTGAGGGCACTGCCAGCAGCCATACAGCATGAGGTGGGGCAAGGGGATCCGGGCACTCTGGACCAGGTGGTAGGACTGATTGAGCGGTATACAGCCACTCAGGACTTTATACGGGACACTGCTCCACTTTGGCTGTCATGTAAGGCCTCACCAGCTCGGGAGCCTAGGAAAGTCCACAACTCTCCACTGGGGCCAATCTGGACTGAGCCTGTACTGAGGGGGTACCCCGAAAAGGAGAATGACAATGGACCCATGTCCCCTAAGTCGGCCCCAAGGTTCCTTCATGTCACAGCAATTAAGTGTTGGTGGTGCCAAGGTCTCGGACATGTGGCTGCCAACTGCCCTCTAACAACTGAACCCATGTACTGTGGGTATACTTGCCAAGTGTCTATGTACGCCCAGCCCATCTGCACCACCACCACAGGCACCAACAGCAGCGAGCCCCAACTGTGCCAGGCACTCGTCTACGGGCACCAGGCGGAGGCTCTCTTGGACTCAGGGAGCTTAGTGACTCGTGGTAATGTGTCCCTTGTTACCGGGGACAACCCCAATGGACGTAAAGTAGGGGGTGGTATGTATCCATGGGGAACTCTGAGAGTACCCGATCGCAGAGGTTACGTTTTCCACACTGTATAGAGAAATCAAACATGGTGGGAGTAGTGAAGACCCTTCCATGTGGGACTGTGTTGAGAAGAGACTTGTCCCAATCTGGTCCCTGTGGGAGACCAGGGTTAACCTTGCCAAAGTAAACGTTATTCCTGGCATGGAACACGTAGATTCCGAGTCAGGGATACTTGCTGTAGGGGTCACCAACATAGGGACAGAGTGTAACTCTGATAGGCTTCCCCTAGAGGTATTGGCAGGAGAGGTCGAGGAGACCCCACCGATCCTTGAGCTGGAGGTGTCACCTGGTATGTCAAGGACAGCTCAGCTAAAGGATCCCACCCTGGCCCAGGCTTGAGAATGGGTGGTAGAGATTAATGGAGTGGCTCAGCAACCAGGTGCTGAGACAGTGTTTCCCTGTCTGGTGATACACCAGGAGTTGTTATACAGGGTGCATAAAATCCGGGATGAGGTGGTGGAACAGCTGTTGGTGCCCCAATCTTACCATCGGGCGGTGCTCGACATGGCTCAGACCCACATGCTGGGAGGGCACTTGGGGGCCAAAAAGATGCAGGAGCTATTTTTTGGCCTGGGGTCCACACGGAGGTCCAGAGGTACTGTGACACGTACCTGGAGTGCCAACTATCCTTACCCACCGCGAACCACCGGAGTCCATTGGGACCTCTGCCCATCATAGAGGCACCCTTTGAGCAGATAGCAATGTATCTGGTAGGACCTATCGTAAAATCCGCCCATGGCCATCAACATATCTTGGTCATAGTGGACTACGCCACATGGTACCCTGAGGCGATACCTCGCCGCTACACCTCGGCAAAACTATTAGCCCATGAGCTATTTACCATGTTTTGTTGACTTGGGCAAGCAAAGGAGATCCTTACGGATCAGGGGACTCCTTTTATGTCCAAGATGACCAAGGAGCTATGCACGCTGCTCCGGATGAAACAGCTACGCACATCGGGGTACCACCCACAAACCGACGGGTTGGTAGAGAGGTTTAGCAAAACCCTCAAAGCTATGCTCAAGAAGGTTGTAGCCAAGGATGGGAGGGATTTAGCATACAATTGCCCTATCTGATGTTCGCTATCCGTGAGGAACCACAGGCGTCCACAGATTTTCCCCCATTTGAGCTATTGTATGGCAGGCATCCAAGGGGACTGCTCGATGTAGCTAAGGAGATGTGGGAAGAGGAGCCAACTCCGCAGCGAAGAGTAAGCAAGCACGTGGTGAGCATGCAGGACCTGATTTATGCAGTACGGCACATAGTAAAAGAGCATTTAATGGATACCCAGGCCGCGCAAAGCCGCACGTACAATAAAGGAGCCACGGTCATTACCTTTAAAGAAGGGGACCTGGTGTTGGTATTAGTGACCACCCCAGAGTAAGCTCATAGCCAAGTGGCAAGGGTCATATGAGATATGGGGAAAGGTGGGAGAAGTGAATTATAGGGTGTACCAACCCAGGAAAAGGAAACCCGAGCAACTATACCATGTCAACCTGCTAAAAGCCTGGAAGGACCAAGAATGTTTGGTCATGGAGGCGACTCCAGTCATACCAATGAGGATCCCTCTGGCACTGGCCAAGGACACAGCAGGGGGTCAGGTTAAAATAAATTATGCTCTCACAAAACAGCAGTGGCGGGAGGCTGGTGCTCTGGTGCTGGTATTCTCAGAGCTCTTGGGTAGGATTTTTGTGATACAACATGACATTGTTACCCAGCCCTGGGTAAGGGTACAGATGAAATCGTACTGAGTGCCAGAAGCCAAGCCATTGTAGCCAAGGTGAAGCAAATGCTCCAATAGGCAGTCATTGAGGAGTCCCGAAGTGAGTGGGCCAACCCCATTGTCCTAATTACAAAACCAGACGAGTCATTAAATGAGTTGTCAAAATTTGACCTCTATCCCATGTCATGGGTGGACGAGCTAATTGAGAGACTAGGGGAGGCCCAGTACTTCACCTCGCTCGACCTCACAAAAGGTTACTGGCAGGTCCCACTATCAGAGTCAGCGAAAGAAAAGACCGCTTTTATAACACCAGAGTGTCTGTATCAATATGTCATCTTGCCTTTTACACTACATGGGACTCTGGCTACATTCCAGAGGCTGATGTACATAGTGTTAGAACCCCATCGGAAATGCGCGTCGGCATATTTAGATGACATAGTCATCTTTAATGTAGATTGGAACACTCACCTGTCCCAGGTACAAGCAGTACTGGAGTCTCTCCGGATCGCAGAGTTAACAGAGAACCCAAAGAAATGCATGATAGAACTCACAGAAGCTCGGTACTTAGGTTACGTGATCGGCTGCGGGGTTATCAATCCCCAGGTAAACAAGATCGAGGCCATCCAAAACTGGCCCAAGCCATTGAGTACCAAACAGGTGAGGGCATTTCTCGGCATCTTTGAGTACTAAAGCCGGGTTTATACCCAATTTTGCAGGGAAATCGGCACCCCTAACTGACCTGTTAAAAGGTAAGAAGTCAGTTATGGTCCACTGGAATCCTCAAGCAGAGGAAGCATTCCAGTCCTTGAAGTTGGCGTTGTGTGGACAGCCAGTCCTGATCAGCCCCAACTTCAAGGAAACGTTTATCGTGCAGACAGATGCCTCAGAGGTATGTCTGGGAGCGGTGCTGTCACAAGAGGTGAATGGTGATGAGTATCCATTCACCTACTTGAGCAGGAAACTGACCCCAGGGGAGAAACATTATAGTGTAGTGGAGAAGGAGTGCTTGGCGATTAAATGGGCCTCGGAGTCTCTACGCTAGTATTTGCTCAGGCATCAGTTTTGTTTATTTACGGACCATTCACCCCTCGTCTGGATGAGAAATGCAAAAGAGAGGAATGCTAGAGTCACCAGAAGGTTCCTGTCCTTACAAAACTTAGTTTCTCAGTAGAACATCAGGCTGGGAAGTCACAGGGAAATGCAGATGCCCTGTCACGAGCCTCCTGTATGGTGACAAATGTTCAACCCCACAAGTTTGAACAGAGGGGGAAGTATGTGAAGCAGTGACCAGTGTTATATGCGAGGGTCGTTACGTGTCCCCCAGGATGACCAAAGAAGTGTATGGAGGCCATGGGAGTGTGTGTTATGATTCAGTAACCGAGGAGGATAATAGGGAAAAAGACTAGACAACCAGATACCCAGAGAGGTTGGTAACTTAGCGGATTGCAGACCCCTAAACTGACAACACAACTAGAATTAGCCGTGGGATGTACCTACAATGCCTAAAGAGAGAAAGGGTAAAGCTATACTGCCCCGGAGTAGAGCCCCAAAGGAATAGATAGCCCCCAAACATATATTGCCGGTGAGACAAGATGAGGCACAAAACACAGGCAGAAAATAGAGTAAGCAAATGATGGGGCCCAAACTGTCTAGATAGAACAGGACAGGAAAGGATACTGTCTGCAATCCCGCAAAAACCCTAAGAAAAATCTCAACACGTTTGATATGCAAAAATACTGAGACAACACGACCTCTCCCCCACTAAATCAGAACTCTGGTGTGAACTTTACGCAAAACAACAGATACTGAAATAACAGGGGATAGAAATACAGAAAAGACCGACAAAAGCTGTGGCAAATGAAAACAGAGTCCAGCACAAGTCCCAGCAGAGAACCCAGCTGAACTCACACCAGCAAGGCAGAAATCAGAGAAAAGCAAAAAGGGAACAAATGCCACAGATTAAAAAAGACAAATAACTTATCTGAAAGATGCAGGACAAAGCAGGAGGCAAGCAGTCTTCCAAAAGGCTCAGGAAGAAAACCAAATCACCGGCAACAACTAAGGGAAGGCTGCTCACTTAACTCTCTCCAGTCTGTAACACCTGACCTCCAATCATCCTCTTCAGGTGATTGACTTCTGTCAGCCAGACCAGCTCCATTACCAGCAGCAACCACCAGAGGGAGCCCAAACTCAGAAGCCAGATCAAAAGTGTTCACAACAGGAGTGCATTGCAGTCACAGGCATAACTGTGATTGCAAAGCAAAATAAAAGTGAGTATTGGTCTTGGGCATGCTATGTGTCCAGGGCAGATATAAGAAAACTTGTCCTAGGCTACAGGATGGCAGTGGGGCAGTCCATTTCCTCCCCGGCCCCGGGTTTTCCATGTGGCTGACGGCCACAGGTTCTGTTGTAAAAACCCCTGCAGCAGAGGGTTGGATGTGTCAGAGTGGAGTTTGCAGCAAGCAGAGCAGATGGCTCTGCAAAAGCTTAACCTGTGGGAGGGAACACAGTGTAAGGGGGTTACCGGGACCATGTAATACTCCACTCCCTTCCTGTGTGTTGATACTGTTATAATTAATGTGATGTCTGGGTACGTTGCTTTCCCATACTGTGAGCAATGGTGCTATGTGTATAATGTAATGTATATATTTGTTTATGTGTATATCTGTGAAATAGGGAAAGTGTAGTACCCCTGTTTAGCCACAAAATGGGGGGCATTCTCTGCAGTATACATAGTTAAAATTAGGAGGGGTCAGCTGCAGTTAAGAGAGGAAGAACTTCCTCAAATTAGTCAGTCGGGCCACAGTGCCCAAACCTCCTGCACGGGCTTAAGTGCCCGGAATGATAGCTGTGACCATGCGTTTAAGAGAGAAGCCCAGCCATACACAGCACCAGGCCAGAACAGCATCAAGCCAGTACAGCAGGGGACCACAACAGACTTGGAACAGAAGCTTGAGGCAGAAACAGTGGCAACAGGGGGATGCAGGTTACTCCATAAAGTGGCAACTCATTGTGTGGGCTGATACCCTCAGATCTGGGGCAAAACGGCTGAGGGAACTCCCAGATGCAGTGAGTTTGAATCAGGAGGACGCTGTGTCACCGCAGGAGATAGTACAGGAGGGCAGGTCGCTCTCTATGTGGCAACTGACTTCGGAGGCTGATGCTCTCATGTCTGGGGCAAAACAGACTAGGGAATGTCTAACCGTAGCAGAGCTGAACAGAGAAGATGCTGAGGAACCGTATGAGACGATCCGACCCAGGTACGTGTTGTGTGACATTGAGAAAAGTACAGGGAAAGAGCAAGAAATGTGCAATGTGGAATATGTGGTTAATGCTGAGAAGATTATGGATATGCTGTGTGAAGACACCAGTAAAGTTGTTCTTTTGAAAGTTGAAATGGACTGTGTCTCCATTTATGCGGAACTGTCTATAGGGAGCCTTCAGTAGCGCAGAGAGGACCCTGACGGCGTAGAAAATGAAGCCACAGGTGTGCAGAGTAATGGACACTAATCATGTGATTAGAGAACAGGGCACAGATATACCGGTGTCCTCGGCTATGACTATGGCCCTGGCCCTCCCTCACAACAGAGCCAAGCAGAGCGAACTCCTGCCACCCCACAGTGTGATATGGCAATGCAGTTGCCCTCGGAAACCGGATGCACTTATGGACTGTTGTGTTTCCTGGCTGCAATCCTGAGGTTATGGTGTGCTGTGCACTGTGTGAGTTTTGGACATTAAATATGTTTTGTTTTGAACTTTGCTGGATCACTGCCTCATCACTGCACAACGTGGATACCGCTGCACTATAATATACTGTATATACTGTGTTTAAAATTATTGGATACATTAATATTTTGACCAAAGTTGCTAATGTCTCTTCAAAATTTGAGAGATGTCATGAATATGTGTGTCATAACATGAATATGTGTGTAATAAGTGCCAATACATCTAGTGTGTTCAGTCCTATTAGATTCCCTATTATTTTCAGTAAATTTTGACTCAGAGTTGTCCTAGTCCCGGTGTATACTTTTTTCAAAACTTTAATTGGACAAAAGTAAATTGCTTTCTCTTTCAAAACACTCTTAATTTGAGCATTTCATTTTCACTCTTAAATATTGCCTCCCTCCAACCCCAGGACAATCTGTAAATCAAGAAAATGGTATTTTGATGTATCTTTTAAATAAATGTAATGTCCAAATCATTATTGTTTCAAATAATGACAAAATAATGAAACAAAGCATATATTCCATTCCACACGCATCAAAATCATCTAGCGACAATCGCATCGTTCATATCGGTTTACCCCTTAGATGCTGCTATCAATAGTGACTGCATCATATAAATGGTTAACAGAGTGTAGGGGCTTCTTCTTTATCCCCATCAGCACCCTGAGATTATGATTGTGTGGGCTTGATGTTTGCCGTGGCAATTCATGACTAAATAGTGGCCTTAGAGTCTGCGACATTTAGGTGGTAAAAATACAATTTTTCATTCCTGTCATGTCACTTTGTATTACCTTCAGAAAATCACCTGAAGAGTTAATAAACTACCTGACAGAAGTTTTCAATATGTCAAGAGGTGTTGTTTTTAAAATTGTATCACTTTTGGGGGGTTTCCAGTATATAGGACCCCCAAAGTCACTTCAAACCTGGATAGGTCCCTAAAAAATAATTTTGTAAACTTCCTTGGGAAAAGGAAAAATTCAAATGGAAAAAGGAGGGACTTGAATATTTTTTAAAACTTTTTTTTTACATTTTCTACTTAATTTTTTTGATCCTTTTAGGGCTATAAAGCAGGCTCAGCTCCAGCTCCCCTCCATGCACCCACCACAACCACATGCCATAAAGTTACAATATGCGGTCGCTATTGGGTTAACCATACTGAAGCAAAATGTTTAACCAATTTATGGAATTTGATATGAAGCATTGAACTTATATTTGAAATTCAAACAGAAATTAAAAGGTTCTCCTACGAAATGTATTTTTAGAAATACTGTATCTAGTTTTTAAAGGGAATCTGTCATCCACTTTATACCTCTAAACAGAATGTATTGTCACTTAAGTTTTGAAAATACAAGAAAATAGTTATCTGTATGGCCTCAGAGCCCTGCCTCTGTGGTGAAGAAATCCTGTTTAGAAAGTATATGCTAAATAGGCTGGAAGTGCATTTGAGTGGAATGATGTATGACAAGTTCATCAATCTACTTGATTTCTTCCCACGCTGCACCACCCTCCTCTCCTTCACTGACAGCTCCACTCATTTGTCCAGTGGAAGGTGGAGCTCTCGATAAAGGGGAAGAGGGTGGCTCATTAATGTTTACAATTTACAGACAGAAAGAGAATTAACATAGTATATTGATCATATGGGCAGCACGGTGGCTCAGTGGTTAGCACTGATGCTTTCCAGTTCTGGGGTCCTGATTTCAAATTCCACCAGTGATAACATCTGCAAGGAGTTTGTATGTTCTCCTCGTGTTTGCGTGTGGTTCCTCTGAGTACTATGGTTTCCTCCAACACTCCCAAAGACATACTAATAGGGAATCTAGATTGAGAGCCAAAATGGGACAGTCCAATAATGTCTGTAAAGCGCTGTGGAATTAATGGCGCTATATAAGTGAATAACATAAATAAATAAATATACTAGCACTTGTCTCTAAACCATTGCAATGATTTCCTATGCCTGAAATTTTCATTACTCACATAAATAGCATCCCGATGGAACCTTTTCTTTAGGCATAACAGGACAGCACTTTCACAAACATTCCTGAGAGGACAAACGTGACAATTATATAAACATATTAAACATATTCGAACCTATAAGTTTATGACAGACTGAAAAGAATTTGGTAAATATGTTGTAGTTTTTATCTTATATTTCCCTACTATGACCTTGGATATACAGTGCCTAC
>VIAB01014519.1:36145-51540 GCA_009801035.1 Oophaga pumilio | reverse complement strand
CCTGGAGCCGGCCCTGATCAGCACCCTAGCTTTTTAGGGGCATTGAGGGATAGGTCAGAAGGGAGTCAATATGGGGCTTTTGAGGGTCAGCGGAGAGCGATATAGGGTGCAACAGAGATTAGATAGAGTCCTGACCAGCTGCATTAAAGACCTAAGACCCAGAAAGCCGACATGAATGCCGTGCTCCCAGTAGAAATGGTCCAGTATGCCATAATTTGGGTAGGATTGAACCATTTCCCATATGTTCACTCACACTTTTAGATGTGCATCTGTACCACCATTAGGCAGGTCATTCTTGTGCTGCCATTAAGGGACAAGTATTCACAAATGTCTCACTGTATATATACAAATGTTATCTGGGTGTTTTTTGTGTGTTTCTGATACTGAAGATGGAAAAGAAGACAGGACTTGGATAGAGAAGGCGAGCCAGTGGATGACGTTGAAGCCAGGACAGGTGAGTATAATGATTTTTTTATTTTTTAAGCTCTCTATTTATTTTGTTCTGGGGTCTGGAAAGTCCTGAGAACATAATACATGGAATTTACTAGCACTTTGATCTGCACCACAATGATTTTTTTCAATGGCCTCCACCAAGCTTGTTCCGCTCCTTGCTGTAGATTCTGTGTGACTGGCAATATGTGGTCTGCCGAGCGATCTGAAGGGTGTACAATTCAGAAGTCAATGGGTATCACCTGATAGCTAGGTGGCACACAATTAATTTAGTGTCATGCTCCTGGATTCGAACCCTTGAGCCTGCGTTTGGTTGTTGACTTCTCTGTCCGCCAAGCCACTGCAGACACACCTTTTCCCAGGGTGATTTAGTTCGGTTATTCAGGCTGCAGTCTGTTTAGCATAACGCAGGTGTTTTTATTTGTCTGCCCTATCACCATTCAGGTGCGGCTTCATATTCTTTCCACTGCTGGCATTTCCTGCTGATGATAGTTTCATTTGGATGTTCAGACAGTAAAGACAGTCAGTGAAATTCCAGCTAAGTTTTATCTCTTTGCTCTTTCTGTAATTACTCTTGACCTATCTTCTGATGTGTGGATGCCATTATATTCCAAAATTGCAATTTATTCCTTGCATTTTACTAAGCAACAAATCTAAAATAGGCCGCTTATCATGTTTGTTTTTTTACTTCATTATCAGGAAAGAAATAGGGAACAGAAAAATGGGTAAGAATTAGGTTGTATGTTTGACAGGCATTCTGTTTTTTCATCTTTCTGCTGTTTTCAATAGTTCAAATGATATCATGCAATTAAGTATGCTGTTGAACTGCGTTTTTGGTGCATTTTTTTCTTAGGCTTTGTTTTCATAATGAGTTTTTGGTGACTTATTGACGCTGCATATTTTTTTAAAAAACTGGTATTAACCTATCTTACTTAATGAGAGCATTAAAAACTCATCTTAGGAACGTAGCCTAACAGACCTCCCATGAGGTGCCTAAAAAAGACATGCAAAATCATAATTTTTTTCAATTGTATTTTTAAGTTCAGAACCCCCAGGATTTCTGCACTAAAAAAACGTATTAATTGCATGATGCATTCCAAATGAGTTTTTCTGAAGCTTCCGAGAAGTTTTAGTATCCTGACCCTGGAGGATCCCACTAGCTTTTGGTCCCCATTAGAGGCAAACTGACATAAAGAGATCAATCAGGGGCGACTCAATACGGGAATGTTGAGGGTCAGTGGAAAGCGATATAGGGGGCAACAGAGATTGGATGGAGTCCTGACCCACTGCATCAAAGACCTAGGACCCAGACCACTCACATAAATGCCATGCTCCCAGGTGGAACGGTCCAGTATGTCAGGATTCGGGTGGGAGAGGACCATTTCCCATAAGTGTACCGGTGGTATGCTCACACTTTTGGATGTACATCTGTACCACCATTAGACAAATTGTTCTTGTATGGTGGTTAATGGACAAATATTCACAAATGTCTCACTGTACTTAGACAATAGTTATGTGTGGGAGTTGGGGGGGTTTCTGAACCTTTTTAGAGAAGTAATTTTTGACACATCATAAGGAAAGGTTAATTTTTATAATTTATAGTAAATTTTTGGTCACTCACCACCACTGTTTTCAGTCTTTCGTTATGGATGGTGATATTCTTGGCAGGTCCAATCAGTAAGTCAAGTGTTGACCTACAAACCATCCACAAGATAAGTTACTGATTGCTGGGGTCCAAGTGCTTGGACACTGACTGATACTGATAATGGAGCTCTGAAATGACCCATGAAGGTGAAGCTGTGTCCCACAAACCCATTACCTGTTTATGGGACTCTCAGGTATAACTCAACTATCTCTGACAGTCCGAAAGCCATTGAATAGAGCAGTAGAGCTCATTTTGACTTTTAGCTTTTTTTGTAACTATTATACTTGAGGGATCTCCACTACTTTAATGTGGATAACCTATCCTTGGAAGAAGTCATCAATATTAGCTAGAAGGGGGTCCGACGCCAATAAGGTGTTAGAAGGTCTGTCGGTGTCCGTATGTACACAGCTCCACACACTGTATTGTGCCATTTCCAGGTACTGCAGCTTAGCTTGTAGGCAATTGGATAGGAGACGAGCTGTACAATTTACTTTCATCTTCTTATAATGTCTCAGTTATTCCAGTAAATGACTCTTTGGGTTTCCCCTTTGATTCCTCCTTCTCTATAATTATCCCAGTGACTGTCCTCAGGTCTAATAAATTCATTACTAATCATCATGGGATCTGATTTCTTACTTCCTGAGCCTGGCACATGGCAGAGCCCTCTTACATACTGTAATATTGCAGCTGTCTTTACAGAGGTGTCTGTGTCCAGTGAAAAAATCATATTAACCAAGTAATGAAAACGTTTTAAACTTTCTCTTATACTTTGTGCATGAATTCCCTGGGGAGATCTCTTTTTGTAAATTTCTAATATACTTTGAGCACTTACCCCCATGAGCCTGACACATTACATAGCCAAACTGTAATATAGTTTGTCCATCCCCCACAGGATCTACTAGCTTTCCTCCTTCCATTCGCCGGCCTTCTCTATCACCAGAAGCGGAGACTTTCGTAGCCGGCTGTGTCCTACGTCACAATCGCCTCTTTGAGCATATGCAGGGCGCTGATGAAACCAGACTGTTAACCAGTTAAATCCTCCTGTCACCCAGTGCCAGATCCCAAAAAATGATGATCCTACGGGTCTCGGAAAATGCCGACAAACACGAAAACTTTTTTCCATGCAAATTTCAGATTTTTTTTTACCACTTCAATAAAAAATAAACTATACATGTTTGATATCTTTATCCTCATACTGACTTGGAGAATCATATTGCCAGGTCAGTTTTACCATATAAGAAACATTATAAATAAAAAGCCCAAAAAACTATTATGAAATTGCACTTTTCTTTTTCAATTTCACCACACTTGGAATTTTTTTCCTGTATTTCAGTACTGTTCACAATATCGTAAAATAAATGGTCCCATTCAAAAGTACAACTCGTCCCGCAAAAAAACAAGCTGTAATATGTGTATATTGACGGAAATATAAAAAAGTTATGGATCTTGGAAGGGCAGGGAAAAAAACAAAAAACAAAATAACGGAAAATGGCCATGTCATGAAGGTAGTAATCAATAAAAAAGTGTTTGTAATAAATACATAGTGGCTGTTTGGGAGGCTTGGAGAAGATGTTCTGGGGGCCTGGAGAAACTGACAGGTTCCCTTTAAGTACAACAAACTATACACACATCTTAAAATGTGTAGGAATTTACTACTGCAAGGTCTTTGCTTTAATAGAGGACTGTACCTGTAGTTTCTGGTGACTTTTCAGAATAACATATTGTTTGTGAATATCAGGAATAACACTATTTCTGGCCATTATGTGATTTGTATGCTGCATTTTTCTCTAGTTTTCACCTCTGCTGGCTCGTTTTCTAATTTTCAGTTGTCTCTGAGCTATTGGGTGTAGACTAGCTGTTATGATGTGTCCGATACACAATGCACACAGACATGAGGGATTCCTGCTCTCCTGTCTCTATGTAGCTCAAGGTCAGAAGCAGCAGAATGGAGGACATTATACAGCAGAACTGAGCAGTGTAGCTGTGAATACAGCTCTGGAGTGAGATAAAACACTAGAAAGCTTCAGCACAATCTGGCTGTGTCTTCCAACATTTTTGCGATACACAACGCACACAGACACATGTGGGATTCCTGCTCTCTTGTCTCTATGTAGCTCATGTTCAGAAGCAGCAGAATAGAGGACATTATACAGCAGAACTGAGCAATGTAGCTATGAATCCATCTCTGAAATGAGATAAAACACTAGAAACCTGTAGCACAATATGTCTTTGTCAACCAATATTTTTATAAGATCCTATACGAGATACATTCACAAATTTTCTTTTTGACCCCATTGGTGACCTGTCCTATGTGTGTAAATATAATAACAAATAATAGCATGTAATTAAAAGTTGACATGTTCTGTATAGACAGTGATTGGGCCAAATGATCCCTGATCTGTTGCTGATATCGGTGATAGACCCTACAGTGCTGTGCTCCAAGAGATCACACAGCCACGCCAGGCAGAGATCATTACTGAGCAAAAGTACAATCCTCAAATGTAATATATTGCAAAGAACTGAATATCAACACTGACACAATCAATGTAAAAAATGATTGAACATTCGGTTCTTCCATGAAATTAACATTACTTTTTTATTTTACAGGCGATCATCAAAATAATCCAGGTTCAATATTTAATTCCTTTAATATAAAAAGGTAATGACGTGCACTCTGTAGAGAAGTTAGGTGCAGGCTGAACAAGGACTAAGTCCGAGATAATGGTTATGGAAATGCAGCCGCACTCATAAGAGGACAATATGTATCTTGCAAAAATTAATTTATTTAGTACATAATTGGAGTACGCCACATGGATTAAAGGCAAAAAAAAACCTCAGTACCTTCTTTTTTTGCCTTTCGTCCATGTGGTGTACTCCAATTATGTACTAAATAAATTAATTTTTGCAAGACACATATTATCCTCTTTTGAGTGAGGCTGCTTTTCCATAACCAATATTTCATTCCTAACATACTAGAGTCCAATATGGCAGCGTCACAATAGATTATATTACACAAGAGAAGAAACTCAAAGTCAGTAGAGAAATCTGCAGATTTATTTTTGCTGTGGTCATTGCAGGAAGCGCCTATTTCCCGGTGTAGGAGAAGTTGTCCACCCCATTTTTATTATTCTGACTCCGGAGTCGGGACATTTTGTACAAAATCACGCTGACAATGGCGAGTGCGACCCCCAGCAACGCGGCAATGATGATTCCAACGATGAGTCCCGTTAGCGTCCCCTGAAGCTGACTGACTTCAGAAACGCCTGGGAAGAGAAAAATCAAAGATTAACCTTTATTGATGGGAACGGGTTAAAGTGGGTCGTCTGACCCTAATATGAATTACACTGTATGATGTAAGGGGTCTGTGATTTGTCGCAGCGGTCAGGAGACTAGAACGGTGCATCATCAGATGTTTGATTTTAGAACTCATAGTTTCCAGTCCCGGCAGAGAGCGTTGGAGCAAAACATGCTGAAGCGACAGAGGTAAGAGCTCTGGTTGTTGCTTTATTTATTATCTGCTTAATTTTTATTGCAGTTGATAGATAAATGAAGAATGAAAGTAGCTGGAGATGCAATGTCCCGCAGCCACAGTTGCAAGCAGTGAATAGGGTCACATAGAAATCCAGGTCTTCTGATGACTGTGTGGTCGTGGACGCAGCATGTTGCACAATGAGATGTGCCCTGCATCTTGCAGCGTGTCTGTGCAACATTGTGATCCTAAATCGTGTGGATACATGTCGTCGTGTATACTAGCCTAAATTAATTGTGTGCCAATTGGATGTCAAGTGATACCCATTGTGTTCTGAATAGTACACCCTCCAAATCACTCGGCAGAATACATAAACACATATTGCCAGTCGCTCAGAATTCACAGCAAGGAGCAGAGCAAGCTTGGTGGAGCCCATGAGAAAAATGACTTTTGGCCGCAAATCGAATTACTGGAAAAACCTTTTATTACGTTCTGAGGTCTCTCCAGACTCTAGAGCATAAGAAACAGAGGTCTTAAAAAATAAAAAAAAATTATACTCACCTTTCCCCCCTTATCTGCCTAGGTCCAGCACTCCCTGCCTGGTCCTCAACTTGTTCACCTCCTCCATCCAAGTCCAGTCTTCTCTTCCATCTTTATTGCTCTTCTGCACCATAATGACGTTACTTGAGCCTTGGTCAGTGCCAGCCGGTTGCCATTGTTCTTGATTTGAGCGAATTGAATCACAAAATATTCAAGTTCTGGTGAATCAGATTTTTTTTCCGAAGCTTCAGGCCTTGGAGTAGTGAATGCCTGAATTACCTATAAGATTCCTTACCCTGGCATGTCAGTCATGTCACTCTCGGCAAGAAGAAACGTGACCCCTTAGACCCCGGTCAGAGGCCTTTTATACAGCCAAATCAGATCTCTTGATTTGCACTGAAGAGGAGCAAAACCCTGAAACATGTGCCTGGAAATTGAGATTTTGGTTTGGCTTTTGTCGTAAGTCATGTGGCTTGTTAAAGGGTCGATTTTGACTTTTAATATTGCTACTTCCAGTAGGCTGGACTCTTCCTTTCTGAAGAGACAATTTGCACATTGTCCATGATATGTCATTGTGGCCACTTATAGCAATTCTCCTCTCTAATATTGCAGGGTGGCCCTCAGCTTTGGTGCCCAGAAGCAACTGGAAGCGCTAGGATTGTAGATGACATAAGTAGGTAATATGTGAGGATACTCACCGCTGGACTGACTCCCAGTGGGTTCTAAAAAAATAACAAAATTAGGAGGGATTATATAACAATTTTGCAAATATCATGACACAATGACCTATTTTATCTTTTCCTGTGATGCAAGAAGTGGACACGAAAACAGAGAACTATACAACGTGGAAGAACCAGGAGAAGTAAGCGGAGCGCCTACATTTCACACTGAGATACGTCCTGCCACCGGTAGTAACACAGGACCTGTCCTCGCTTCTTACATGTATGTTTTAGCTACTTGTTCGCCCACGGAAAAGAAATACTTGTGTTGCCACTAATCTGTGCTTTGTGGTGTGCTGTTCCTCAGCTTTTCCTCGTGGAAATGTATGTATTGAATAACATATTTCATTCTGAGTTTGATTCTGACTCTCAGCATTATAATGTTCTACAGTTATGTTATATCCCAGACTTACAGATGTTTATCTCTAAAAAGTGATCCTACAGGAATTCCTACTAAAAGAGAAAGAAAGAGGGAAATCAAGAGAAAAAGAAAGAAAGAAAGTGATATAAGTGATTTTAGAGGAATTCCTACTCCTGATGGTTTCTCAGTCTAAAAATGGAAAATGGTGTGATCCACTATATAAATCCTGACACTACAGGAAGCAACATTCCTTGTGTCATAGAAGTATGATCAGTGCCGACTTCTCAGTACTGCGGATTAATGGGGATTTGGGGGATTTGGGGGATTTTTGGGTCAGTCAAATGTTTGAAAAAGGGAAAGAAAGAAAGAAATATAGAACGAAAAAGATAGAAATAAAGAGGGAAAGAGAGAAAGAAAGAAAGAAAGAAAGAAAGAAAGAAAGAAAGAAAGAAAGAAAGAAAGAAAGAAAGAAAGAAAGAAAGAAAGAAAGAAAGAAAGAAAGAAAGAAAGAAAGAAAGAAAGAAAGAAAGAAAGAAAGAAAGGGAAAAAAGAAACTTCTCCAATTCTACCTTCATCTTTGGTAGTTATGGGGCCAGAAGACACTGTGACACTTTCCGTCATCCCTTCTGATGCTGATACATCCGCCGCTCTCCTCCTCCTTTGTGGACCGGGTGCAGCCGATGTAGCGGCCACAGCATTACATACCTGATTTTGCATACAGAATACCATTTAGAGCTACATCTGGCTTTATATGTAACTCAGTATTATTGTGCTATTAATTATAAGACTTTTTACTGGTCATACAGATAATGCTGCTGGTGATAATTTATATAGGGTGATGAAACCCATCCTGCAGATCCAGCTGCTCTGATCCGTGCTGCTCACCCTGATCTATTAGCAAATCCACCTAAACAGATGAGCCCACAACACTAATGGTGGATATCAGGGCCAATGAGACCCCCACAATAATGATAATAGGTGTCCCAATGTCCTCTGTGTGAATGGAGCAGTAGTGCACATGTGCGACCACTGCTACGTTGCCTGCTTTTAGAGCTGGTGGTCGCACATGCACACTTCAGCTCCATATTTTGGGCTAATCAGCCAGAGTCACAGCGATCGTTCACTTATTATGTACCCCATAGAGAGATGATAAATGTGGCTTGGTGGACGACCATTAAGGTCATACATATTAGACTTAGGTCAGCCAGGAATCCTATGTCTAGGACATGTTTGGTTTAAAGATATCTGATTTTTTTTCTTTTTAAACAAGGTGTCTGGCAGCAGCTTACTTTTGTATTTGGATTTGTACTTTCTAAACCTTACATATAATACCGCCTACCTACCTGATTAAGGGCTGCACAGGTGTCAGGCTGACATAGTCTTGTGGCGCAGTGCAGGTAGATGGTAGATGTAGGCTGACCGCTGTGTTGCAAGAAACGGAACGTCTCAAATGAAAATTGAGCTGATTTTCCAAGTCCATTGGACAGTATTTTAGTCTTGTTCGCAGTGTCACACCTGAGGGGAGAAGTAATTAGGGAATATACAGAACATTTATATAATGTGCTTATTCTCACATTAGTGGTGCTTCTTTAATGCATGAATGCTTACCCTGATAACAGAGAGAACTTGCTTGCAACATCAGTTGTCAACAGTGGTGATGGAGTGGCAAAACATTCATCCAGATGTACATAGAAGCTAAAACATAAGAAAGAATTTTTTTTCAGAATAGGCCATTATGTCTGTGTGCATGAGGAATAACCCTATAACCAACCATTGTATCCTCAATTTTTCACCAGTTTCCCCTCTGCATGTTCTGTCTTCAATTTTCAGCTGTCTTTGATCTTGTGGATGGAGATAAGCTGTTCTCATGTCCCCGATATACAGCACACACAGACATGAGGGATTCCTGCTCTCCTGTCTCTTTGTAGCACATGTTCAGAAGCAGCAGCAGCAGCATGGAGGACATTGTACAGTAGTACTGAACAGTGTAGCTGTGAATCCAACACTGGGATATGCTAATCACTTGCTACAAAGGTACGGCAAGCCCTGCCTGTCTCTGCCTGTCCTAATTTTCTCTTTTTCCTCGCTCCATTTACTTTAGTGGGCTGCAGTAATCTGATCGCTCAGTGAGTTCCTAGTCTATCTTATCTTGAGCAAGATGGATTTTCAGAGTGAGTGATGAGTTCTTGAGACAGAGAAGGAGAACACATGGCTCAAAAGTGAAGGAAGAAGCATATTTCTCCAATAAGAAATATTACAAAGTTTCTTCTTTTTCCTTGTATTATTGATTATTGCATCATATGACGTAAACTTATGACATGTGTCGTCTCTCCGACTTTGATGCAGACTCACACACAAAGCCCACATCTCTCACCGCTCATGATGGCTGATTTGATCAGCCATAATGTGCCTCTAAAAGCACAGATGGAGTGCAGCTCCACTAAAGGCTGTTAACCTGTTAAATGCTGCTGTCAATCATATGCAAATTAACTCTTCAGAAAAAAAGAGGACTTGAACTCTATAGCGCCACCTGTTGGAAGTAGCGATCCTACAAGTCACAATCAACCCTTTAACGAGTCTTGTAATATGACTTAGGATCATATTACAAGACTCGTTAAAGGGTTGATTGTGACTTGTAGGATCGCTACTTCCAACAATTGGCGCTATAGAGTACAAGTCCTCTTTTTTTCTGAAGAGGCAATTTGCATATTAAATTTTCCAAGAGGAGCATTGCACGACGAATAAGCCTCCTTACCTTGACAAGTCAGAGCTGGTATGTCACTCTCCACAAGGAGAAACCTTACCCCTTAGACCGCTATCAATCATGTCGTTCCAACCTCCCATCGGCCCGATCGTGACATGATCACGTGGCGCCGATGAGTTGTCATTAGTTATGAGCGAACGTGCTCAGATAACATCGAATATATAATACGAGCACGCCCAAGATACTCAGATAACACCCGATCACGAAAAATGAAAACATTACAGGTCTCGGAAAAAAGTGTACACATTTTTTTTAAAAAATGTTACCAATTAATTAAAAAAAACTATACATATTTGGTGTCGGCTTACTTGGCAGTGAGGTTCGTGGCTGTCACTTGCACATACACATTCTTTTTCAATGAGAGGGCACTGCCATTAAATTGCAGAGGAACGGTGAAATTTTCATCCTATAAGAGATTACAAAGATAAATTACGATTTTACACTACATGGTCGAATCAAAATGACGATGACCCAGACTCATCATTTGCAAAAAGTTCTTAATCACTTTTCTTTTTTGTCTTGTGATATTCATTGTCGTTTATTGCACCTAAATCTTTTAACGAATTTTGCATGAAGTTTTAAATGGTCTCTTTTTTTTTTCTTTAACCTTCTTTGTAACTTTTCATAAAATGGAATTTAACTTGCATGAAAAAAAATATTGTACTTAGGTGAACTGGAGTAAATTTTTGACAAATTTTATGACTTTTTCAAAAATTCGCAAATGCTGAATCAGAATTAAAAAATGTGAAACTCGAAACTACAAAAAAAAAGCAAAAACAGGCAAACACATATAAAATAGATTTCCAAGAAGGAAAGAAAAATATGATGCAAAAAAAGGAGCTCACAAAAGTAGACAAAGAAGGCACAAAAACAATGAAGGAATCAACCCCTAGTATAAGATCATGGTGACGTAGGAAGAGGCATAGATTTGTTGGACCATTGTTGGGTTTTCGATTCCCATTAAACCTTTCCACTTTTTAGCAACTTGAGGAAGAAAGAGACATAAATGATAGACAAAGACACGGTACAAGACTTTTTGAAGCCCCACGATGATGAGGCCGGTGGGGCATTTCCCCCTTTGCTTCCACTATAATTTGCCCCTAATTAAACTGTTCCCTATAATATTCATAATAAATGTGCAAAAACAAATTATTTTATTGTACTTTGCACTTTTTTAAGTCACTTTCCTTTTTTTTGCCTTCTGGTATTTGTTGATGCTTTTGCTCTGAATTCTTTAAAATGGTGCAAATTTTGCACAAAATCAAAAATACTCTTTATTTTTCTCTTCAATTTGCTTTCCTCTGACTTTTTAGAGTGAAAAGTTGCACTGTTCCCTAAAGAAATCAAAATTGATGCAGAAATTCTAGAAGTTCATAAAATCATTCCTGGGGGGGAAACCCCAAACCTTACCCCTAAGGAACATTTTTTATAAAAAGACAGGAAAAAGTGTATAAAATAGACCTTTAAAAAAGGTGCAAATTAAAAGAAGAAAAAGGTACAAATGAAAACTGGGTGGAAAAAACATAAATAGACATAAAATAAAGCCTTAATGTAATAATAAATCGATTCCCATGTCTCTGCAATTTCAGTTTTTTTCACCTCCACTGTTGGCTTGAAACTTGGATCACAAGCAGAGCCATGAAAATGAAAAGCCAAAAATGGGCAAGAGTCCTTGTTTTGGGGGGCAATGGGCCACTCTCAAAAGTAATGAAAGATAGAAAACTTAGAGATCTAAATTCTATAAAAGAAAAGGCAGAAGCCAAAGGTGATAAAAAAATAAATAAATGTAACAACCGATCTGAAAAAGAAAAAGTTACACGGGTCATTAAAAAAAGACTGCCTTAAAAGTGAAAAATATTACAGGAAAAAATATTCTAAGGTACCAATGCAATTACAATTTTAATTAACGGTGTGGACTATTTAATTAATTGCCAAATATCTAGTGTCCGGGGAGATCAGATTGCTGTAGGGAAGGACAAAAATAAATAATAATAATTTACTAAAAGGACAGGAAGAAATGTCACAATAAGGTTTCCGTGGCTAAATACTTACAATGAATAATTGCATACTCAAGGTGCTGATGAAGCTGCCATTATTCGTGATGACAGCAACATTAGCTGAAGACCTGCCGATAAAATATTAATATTAGTATCATTCGCTTTCATGCTTGACTTGGATTTACATCTCTTTGTCATCATTTCCTTTACAGATAAAATGGGAGAGTTGAAGTCCATCACTGGGGTCAATTTATCTGCTCCAAAATTCTGGTATAAGATGCGCCAAAAAAAAAAACTATTTTCCACAACTTACTCTAACTTTATGATTTGCTTGAGGCACTTTCTGCACCATGTCTGACAGGTGGTGGAAGGACTTCACCAAACAAGTGGTGTGGTTTAAAGTAAATGGGCATGGTCAAAAGTTCAACACTGCGAACATCCCAAAAAAGGGCCAACATTTTGGTACAAAATTTTGGCACAAATTAAGCCAACTAATGGGTGGTGTAAACTTAGACTAAAGAGGAGTCAAAATGATAAACAAGCATGAAAAAGTCTATAATAAATCTGGCACATCTCTAGACTGTGTATTCTAAGTTTACACCACCTTTTATTTGGCTTACTTTGCATCAGTAATTGGCACCAAAATTGGTACATGGTGTCACTCGAAGCAAGGATCACCAAGCTATGACTTGCTTACTTTGGACACATCATACGAAGAGAGCAATCACTGGAGAAGGACATTATGGTCGGAAGAATTAAAGGAACAAGTGGAAGAGTAGGATCAGTAACCCAATGTCTTGATACTATCAAGACCCTGTTGAACCTATCTATGCTGCACAAGTTCAATCTTCCTAAAGAGTGTTCATCCATCAAGTCACCATGCCACGAGATCCAGCTGAAGGGCACTAAATAATTAATTGGCACGAAAATATTGGTACATGGTGTTACACTTCAGGTTATGTTCCCTTTCCCAGCTAACCATGCCCGATTACTGATAGGTCACGATGCTACAACTGTAGAGTTCAATATCAAATATTAGTATGTAAATGTATCCAGATTCTTCCCACAATACAAAGATATACTGATAGAGAATTTAGATTGTGAGCCCTAATGGGGACAGAGATGATGTCTGTGAAGTGCTGTGGAATTAATGCCGCTATATAAATAATCTGTGCAGCCATAAGGAAATCAGGGATAGGAGTCCAGTGGGCGGTCTTTATCAGCGACTATCTACAATCTCTGCTCCACCCACTTAGTGCTGAATGAGAAGAGATTTAACTGAGCAAAATGCAAATTATTCTGAGTTGTTTCACTAAAACTATGTAACAGTCGACTCAGGTTCTTTATACTCTGTAAGACCACAAGTAAGACTACGTAATCCTTAATTTTACTTCATTCTGTCATTTCAGCACATTTGCTCAGCTAAACAAAATATATATGTACTGTACTCACGTCAAAAGCTCAGTGTTGTTCAAGAAGTACTGAAGTGGGTAATAGCAGGAGAAACTATAATTCAGGTTTGTGCTATAGGTTATAAGTGTGGTGTCTGCTATCACCGGAGTGTTCACAAAGCCCGAGATGACAACCGTTTGGATATTAGAGTAAGACTGGAATATCCCAGTTCCTGGTTGATCCTCAATCTAATAAAAAGAAAAATTGCATTAATAAATAGTAATGAAAAGTTAGAATTAATAGGAAAATAGTGGTGAAATAAGTGTTCACATTTTAAAAAATATGTTTTATTAAATGCCATTTTATTCTGAATTCTATTCCCATCAAACAAAAAAGGACAGCAATGTTTTCTGTGTAAATTCTGGGCTCCTTGACCTCCACTATTCATTAATGTTCTTAGGAGTAAAGGAGAGAAAGTGACAACTGCCTGAGCAGATTCATATATTTAGCTTAAAATGTAGCTGCCACTTTTCAACTACAAAAAGCTAAAAATAAGATACCTTTTTTTTCGAGCATCTCCAACTTCTAAATTACTGTTAAGTATGTTTAGATCTGAGCAAAATTGCTCTTTAAAAAAACAAAGTTCTTGAAATATGATGAAAGCTGTGGAGAAAACAGATATTCTGCAGTTCAGTTGTGGAAATAAAGAAAATGTAGAACAAATTGGTCATTTTGGACAATGATTAATATGAGGTAACCAGTGATGGATGAAGGTTGGTGGAGGTCCTTGGGCAAAAGTTTGGTATCCTCCTCCAAACGTCTTTCCACACTCTGGCCACACATGGCCTCCTCCACTAGAGTCTATTAGGTTATCAAACAGCAGCAAATTCCTTAGACTTCAAGAACCAAAAAAAAAACAGATTACAGTCATAAAATAGAGTTTGGGTCATGATTTCTTTATAGTTTCCTGTTTACATGAATAATGAAGACACAGCACTTGGGGATACTTGTCAAGGTCACATATGAAAACATGTACTCCTCAACATTGAAATTATAACACCAAGAATGAAAAATTGTGGAGTTTTGGAAATCACAGGATTGAGAAAAGTTACTGGTCTGCAAATGAGATTTGGGTCAGAAGAGTTCAGGGTAATTCTCCGAGTGTCAGCAATGTTGCGTATGGACCCATGTACACATCTCTGTACTGCTACTGAGAAAAAGCTGAAAACTTCTGACCCAACATTTCAGCGATTGGTGGAGGTCTCAGGACTCAGATGCCATGACAATGTGAACCCTGCTTTCAGAGTTCAGAGTGGTGTTCATCCTGTGGACCGTTTTAGCAGCGCGATTGGAAAGTTGCTTGAAAGTGTAACGTCCTACTATAGAAATTCTCCAAGTTACCACTGTCTCATCAATTATAAAAATCACATATTTTCAGACTGCTCATTTTTGATTTGACATACTTGATAAACTGGTAAATTATGGAGGAGAAGTTACATACGTTATATTACTTACCGCAATGCTATTCCCACATGCATTTTCTGTTGTGTCATTAATTGGAAAAATAAATTTTATGACTGGGGGGTCTACCGTAGTATCCAGTGTTCCATTGCAATTAAGCAAGGTGTTCTTTCCATTAAGAGCCAAACTGGTAGGGTCAAACTCCGCAAATTGAACTGGACAGGCGTTGATGGTCAACACAATGGTGGATGGACCACAATTAACCATAATGTCACTGTCCGCTGAAGGAGAGACAAAGTTATCGTTAGGATGCAATATCTAAACTTTGTACAGATTTTGAAGCAAAGAGATTTGTAGGTGGAAACAAAACTAACCTGGATATCGAGCATAAAGGGATGAGCAGTTTAAGAGATTTCCAAGACATTGTTGCCCAGCTAAACCGATTAGAAGAACCACAAGCGTAATCATCGTGCCTGCAAGAAATGAAAACCCAATATTATGAGATGATTGAATTCTATAGACCATTCTATAAGGTTCTGACTTCAAAGAAGAACAAAACTACAGTACAGACCAAAAGTTTGGACACACCTTCTCATT
>VIAB01014519.1:0-16838 GCA_009801035.1 Oophaga pumilio | reverse complement strand
CGTGATCGTTAGCGGGAACGTTTAGTGTGGCAGTACCTTTATGTTTTGTTTTATCTTAGTACTGTAGCTAATCAGAGATTAACATTTCCTATGAATAACTAGGGAAAAAAATTGGATTTTTTTTTCTGTATAGCTTCTTTCAGGATATAATCCAGTACAGATAGGAGATGCCACAAATTACAGTTGGTAATGGTTAATGTTCAAATAAAAAATGCTAGGTACAGAGGGCAATTTTCAAGGGTGGTGTAAAAGGAAAACTTCTCTAATGAAATAAGGGTAGAACAAAAAGGCCAATCATGAGTGCCATATAGAATGCCTTCTATACTAGGGAATTTTAGCCACCTCTTCCCTGAAAACATTGAGCAGATACAGCCAAAACTATCAAAAAAATTAACAAATGTGTTCAAGTAGCCTTAGAAATTATGAAAACTGAGATGAGAAGTATTGATAACTGATAGGCGGCATAAGTACCAGTCATTCCCAGACCATGGTGCCCAAGTTCTTCTCTGAAAAAAAATGTCCTCCTGGCATATGGCACCCAGTGCCCACATACTTTTTTTTTCTTTTTACTATGTCGTCTGTTTTACCTTTCTTTAGGACTTTTGTATATAAAGACACAGTAAAAAGTTACTTTTTTTACAATGGGAGTCAATGTGCCAATGTATGATCCTCTATGCACATACAGTGGCCTGTGAAGGAGACTTCAGTCCGAAATAAATGTTGGGGAACATTACTAATGTAAAATCCTGATGGAAGCAAAAACAACTAAATTTAGTGGATGAAAGATACACGGTTGGTGGAGAAACCAAGGTTTTTCAGATTATGTTATGTGTCTGGACCAGGACACGAAAAGATGACACGTCATATCTCATAGAGTGTGACCAAAAAGCTTCTGATTGGTAATTATTTATATAACAAGATCTTATTTATGTGCTGTTCTGTTCGGCTTTAGTTGTATCTCATTTATTGTACGTAAAATGAAGATACAGAACAGAATTCTTACCAAATGTTGGAGCACTAGACCCTGGACTCGTGTCCCATGCAAAAAAAGTTTATAAATAATGTCATATGATGTTCTATTACACCAATGCCAACCGCCAAGAGGATCCATCAGTAGCTTTTGGGTCTCCAAACTGCCATCATTTGCCGATGGTGCCCCTCATGTGAATGTGATTTGAGAGCTTTGTACACTGTGAACTTCCATCAGCTGCGAGACCAGGTTATGGCCAACTGGTGGAGGTCCCGGATGTCTGATGTCATCTCTTCGATGACTTATCCTAAGACTGTTAAGACTACCATATACATTAAACTGACGTCAGCCAAACCTGCTAATATCCACAAGCTCGTCCGACAGTCTAGGGTGTATAGAGTTCCCCGACAGAAGATTGTGGGGAGAGATAAGAATCCAGTATTTAGGACGGATGTTGTTTTTATTCTTCAAGAGATAGTCCACTACAGCAGGAGTCTAACAGAAGGTCTCTTTAGAGAACCTAGGAGCGCTCCTGTGTATGGGAGAGTTGGGCAAATTAGCTGCAGCCAGGGTCGGACTGGCCATCTTGCAATTCTGGCAAATGCCAGAAGGGCCTGTCTGGTCGTGGGCTGCCTTGTCTGCTATGTTGTTAACAGAATCGATGTTCTCAAGACACCCATACTGTTAAGAGTTGTGATGGAGCACAAAGTCGCTGATTCCGTCACTTACCCCTGCAGGCTACTGGTATCATTAGAAATATTGGTCTTGTAGTAAAACTTGTTTTCTTCCATCCAGGATAATATTAGCAATATATCCAATCTGGTGCTTGGGGATGGGGACAGCATGGGCCTGTGGGATTTCAAATGCCAGGGCTGAATTTCAGCCCCAGTCTGTACCTGGCTGCTGCCCAACATCATTTGGCTGACAACTATCTGAATTGTACGGGGCGCTTTAGTCCTGGACAGTCCCTTTAATTACTGTGCATGCTGTATGTTAATAACCTTTTTACAGTGAAAGGGAGAGGCTTGTTGCACCCTAATCTTGCCCAATTAGCTTGACTGACATCCCAGAGGATAGTATGTCATTACAAGCCCTTGTGTTCAGGTACGTTAACCATGTCAGACTTCTTTCCCGATCATCTCCACCTCCTTTACTACAAAATCATAATTATTATACATACGGGGGAGTTAAAGTTCTTCTTAAGCAAAATCCAGAACACGTTATGGCTAGTAATGGCACCTTTAGAAAGCAAGGGAGTGGCACTGTCAGCTAAAAGTCATGGTTTGGAGTCCTAAAAGTGATGGATTCCCTTTAATCTCAGTTGCAGACATGTACCTGTTATGTAGAGGGGTCCGGATGAAATCATCACCTGCTCTGTATTAGCATTAGCTTCTCTCCTTTTCCGTGAGCCGGTGCATTTCTATACAGGAAATATGGATGTTGATAAAACATTTCTATCAGCATTTTCCCATTTTGTAAATAGCGCTATACCTAAAATGCAAAACTATATACACAGGCTATAAGAAGCACTGTTCTATATTTTTCTAAAACAGGACATTTTTTATATTTTTCTCCTATATTTTTATGTGGAAACCTAGTGAACTTGTGGATACTTTTCAATTTACCCAAGCCCTTGGTGTATGCAGGTAATTCAGGTGAAAAACACTAAAAATAAACCTGATATGACTGCTTAAAGATATAAATATAATGCGCTTGTGCACTGAGCGACAGATGTGGATAATGTAGACCTGAGATGTGTCCCTATCGCATAAGTATGATCCAATAGATGATTCCTTACAGTACATTGTTCAGCCAGACAGAGGCTGGTGAAGCAGTGCAGATATATTGATGACATTTTCTGACCGCTGTGCTGCATAAAGCGGAATGCCTCAAAACTGAATTTTGCAGTCATGCCTTGCCCATTTTGAATGATGGTCGTCTTGTTTTGTTTATTGCAGCTGTAATAAATTAAGATGAAATACATAGAAGATTAGGTAATGCCTCCAGTACAAGAGAAGCTACAGTCTACTTAGTTTAGCTCTGGAAACAGGCATTACATTACCCTGTGAAGAAGGAGTAGCTATCATTTCCCCCAACTGTGATAATAGGGCCAGGTGTGGCAAAACAGTAATCCAGATTAACATAGTAGCTAGAAATAAAATTTAAAAAAAATTGTAGAGTAATTGTCATACAGTTAATGTTAAATACAGGGAATCGCCAGAAGATTATCTAACCTCATTTTGTTTAGACAATTTTATTTACAACATTTATACCCAAGGTATATATCTTTGCAAATACAGTGAAACACTATTAACTTTGAAGATACCGATCTATGCTGGATTAGGCTTTGTTCACATCTCCAGATGCACACTTTGGGTTCTGTTTTTGTTTTATTTATATCTGTTTTTACTAGAGGAGACTCTGCACCTTTCTAGTGTTCTAGGCATTGTTAGAAAGCCAGGTAGTACTTGGTTAAATTCTAGCACCGTATGTCCTGATTAGATGCACTTGGCTAGATTTGACTAAGAACCAAGGCATATGTTCACCTTGTAGATCTCAGTCTGCTGGGGATGTTAAGCATAGTCGAGTGTGTTGAAGCTGGTGAGTAACTAGCCACAATGTGAGCTATAGCTGGGAGAGAGACAAACCTGGGTCTCTCTCTGAATGCAGACTGTTCAAGACAGCTAGGAAAGCTGAGCAGTCTGTGTGTTGGAGCTGCAGATTAACTTGTGGCAGCTGCAGTCTGTTCAGTGTGTGCTGTGCATGGAGTTGAACACTTCTGTTTGGGGCTGGAAACTGCTGGAGCTCAGGTTCAAGGTGTGTCCCCTGTGTATAAAGTTTGCTCCTGGAGAAAGGACAGTAATCTGATTGGGTTAGCCCGCATTGACATATGTGATATGTGCTTGCTGAATGATCTGTTTATTTGCTGTGATACCTTTGTGCCCAGAAGAGGCTGTTCTGCTTGAATCTCTTGGAGTTTTATGAAAGTAAGAGGCTAGTCACTGCACATTTGGACCAAATCGTATTGCCCATGTGAGCGCTAACTAATGCCTACCTGAGAGTATGCACAGTGCTAAAATAATTGATCCGTTAATGGATGACTTTACAGATGACCTTCCGTTAAGATTGATTTTCCTAAGACACAAAAGTTTCACTGTTGGAAAAAAAATGGATCCAGTTGCTAATTGTTTTTGGTTGGATTTTAGCTGGATTGCAGTCAAACAGAAGACCTTTTAGGACTTTTTGATCCTCATTCAAATGAACTGGTCCTGTACTGGATCCTTATATTTTTGTTTGTCAAAAGATGGAGATAACTACTGCACATGTGAACACAGCCTTAAGCAGTAGAAGCCATAATGTTGTGCCAGGTCCGTCATATAACAAACAGATTCACGATCAGTGGACATCATCGACTTATCATAGATTTAGAACTTCTCCATGTTCCCAATCTAGGTTTAGATACATCAGCTAGATCTTGTTGGACAAACTGGTTTCTAGGGATAAACTGCCTAACAACCAAAGTATTTTCTGTAGGGTTGTCAGCCGGTGCTTCCTTTGCAACCAGTTGGTCAGAGGTGACTGAGGTCGTCAGCCCTAGTCGATAGTAGCACTTACCTGGACGAAGCAAGATGGCTTGACAGGCTTAACATAAAATTCACCTTGTACCAGTAGAGTTAGGGCCCATTTAGACTGCCCAACCATGGCTGTTAAACGATGGCCAATTGGTTACATATAAGCTGATTAGCAGTAACTTAATAGACCATTTAGACTGGCCGACAGCATACAGAATATTATACAGGCAGCAAATGTCCTGTTTACACGGGCAATGTGATGCCAAGAAGGATGACTTTTAGGCCTCATTTACACGTCCGATTTTTTTCATGTACGAGAAAATCGGAACAACTATTCTGATGAGACTTTGAGAGATTGATCAGAGTGTTTGAGTGTTCTCCGATTTTCTCATATGTGGAGAAATTTAAATTGTGAAAATCAAACCGTACTCGTATTTCATCCAAGTGCAGTCCAATTTTTTCACAGACCCATTGACATGAATTGTCTATTTTGATCCGACCCTTGAATCAAATTCAGACATAGCTCCAATATTTGCCCAAGACCACTTGGTCTGAGGAAAAAAATAGGACTTGTGGATGGTCCCATAGACTATCTATTTTTCTTCTATGGGGTTTGCGTTACATGTTATTTAGAGTTTCTATTTGATTGTTATTCCGATTTGGGATTTTTTGTGGTCTAATTATCATGGGTATGAGTACTATCCTTGAAAAACACAGATGGCACTTGTACGCAAAAATTGGACATCTGAATGAGGCCTAAGGCAAATTTAAAAATAATCTCATCTGTTGAAAGAGCGGTTTCCTCGTTTGTCGGCAGATTGTTGGCTTGTTTAGACGAGCCAATATTTGGGCAATTGAGCATGCCTAGGAACTCTAGTTCTCGGTTATTGACTTGTCTAAATGGGCTCAACCTTTTAGAGCAGCCTATTTACCTATACCTTTGGAAAAAATCTTTGTGATAATATAGATGACAATGAAACGATGTAACTAAAAATCAACATAAAGAAATTACACATTCATCAGATGGACCCATACTGTACCTCATGGCCGTGTTATTACTGGCTACTTGCACGTATATTTTCTTCTTCAGTTCATAAGTGGCACCATTTGCAGTTGCTTCTGTGGTGAAGTTTTCATCCTTTGATGAACAATGTACATGATCTAGTTAACAATTGTACAATTATACACTGACAAAAACACTTGGGTAAAATCTAAGAAATTGTAAGAAAAAAGACTACTGGTAAGATTTAGCGATGACCACATACCGTGAAAATCCCCATCTGGAGAGTACTGACGAAGCTACCACTGTTGTTATTAATGGCCACCGCTCCAAAGGAACTATGTGAAATGAACATATATAATTGAAACGTTTAATAGGAAAAAAACATAAAGCTGGCCATACACACTAGATACCCGTCAGACTAGTGTGTTCCTCATACTGAAGCATTAGATTCCACTTTGATTGCACCCATAAAGTATGATGCCAACAAAAGTCCTCACAAACACTATACGATACCTCCACAGTGAATTTGTTCATAGAACCCTCCACATTCACAGTATGATGACCCTACTGTACCCCACCTCAACACCCCCTGCAAAGTAGTCATAGTCATCCATATAGTATAATGCACCCCCATAGTCATCCATAGAGTATAATGCACTCCCCATAGTATAATGCACTCCCATAGTCCTCCATAGGCCGGTGTCACACTTGCGAGAAACTCGTATGAGTCTTGTGTGAGTCTCTCGCATCAACACTCGGCACTGCCACCACCACTCGGACCGGAGCGTGTGGCTGCATGTATTTCTATGTGACACCAGCCATAGAGTACAATGCACTCCCCATATTCCAACATATAGTATAATGCACTCCCCATATTCCTCCATAGAGTATAATGGACTCCCATAGTCCTCCATATAGTTTAAGGTACCCCCATAGTCCTCCATATAGTATAATGCACTCTCCTTAGTCCTCCATATAGTATAATGCGCTCCCCATATTCCTCCATAGAGTATAATGGACTCCCCATAGTCCTCCATATAGTTTAAGATACCCCCTATAAGTCCTCCATACAGTATAATGGCCACCACAATATATTCACTGATTAAAAAAATACAAAACTCGCCTCTTCTCATCATTCCCCCGCTGCTCCAGTCTCTGCAACAAGCATTCTGAAGTGCCCGCACATCTCAGGACAGCAGGCGCCATGTAGTGATGTCATCGTGACCACTGCACTGAGATGTCAGATATAAAGGACAAATGATGGAGGAGGGATCGTTAGCTGACGCTGCCTCCTCCATTATTGCTTTCAACTGTATCGGCCTTCAGGATGCTGATACAGTTGAATGTGCGATGATGCGCAGTGGGTCCGGTGCTGGAGCTGGCAATGTGGTATGCCTTCTGTCAGCCCACTCTTATTCCTCTACTTTAGAGTCGAGTGATGGTGGTTTTACACCACACCATCTGACTCCTGGTATTGTGCTTTGTGATGTAAGGCTGCATGCAGCTGCTTGGCTATGAAGATCCCAGTGGTGGCTCCGTATTTGTGCTGATGTTAATACAAGAAGAGGTCTGGGCTCTGCAGTTATGGGGTCAGCAGAGCGGTGGTGACTTTTCTGCTTCTCAGCACTCGGACACCACTCTGTAAGTTATGGGGTCTCCACTTCTCAATAAAATCACTCACAGGTGATGGGGCAAGATTCAGGAAGAAGAAATGTCATGAACGGACATATTAACCCGGTGGCTCCTATTACAGAACAGCGCTGGTATCAGTGAGCTCTGCGCCACCAGCCGCTTCGTCTCATTTTAGTAAAGGCAGCCGGCATGGTAGACACATAGGGACAATGGGGCCAAATGTTATACACTGGGAAGGGGGGGCAATGGGACCAGATGTTATGCCAGTGGTAATTTAGACTAAATGGAAATGTTGAACCACTTTATATTATATTTTAATAATACATCCATACAGTGCTTAAGTAATAGCACCACAAAATCCAAATGGTGGTTCACATCAGTGCTGAATTAACTACAAGCTGATGTTGATTTGGGATCTACGGTGCCATTTCAACAAGGTTAGTGTTGTGTAGAAGACATTAGGTAGCTGTGGGATGAACGATCATTCTGCTGAAGGCTATCTCCCCGACTTCTCCATACACAGAATGCATGGGCTTGGCTGAGCGTTCCCGTGTTTTCTATGAGAAAGCTGCTGACATTCTCCTTATCTTCCTACAGAATGAAAGGGTCAACTATTGGAATTCCAGATCCTTATCTTCTCCAACATCATCTGTTCTGGAGACCTCCATAATCACACTGATATCAGTGGGTCCTGTCAACTTTAGCCTAATGTTTACAGGGGCCTTAAATTAGGCGCTTGGTCTACCACTGCACCTTGTGATGCTGTGATGATTAAGTGCACTGAGTTTTTTTGAATGAAAGTAAATCAGATGTTGTAATAGAGGAGTTATCGTGTTCTTCTAAGACGCAAAGCATGGGATACAGGCAAGAGCACCCATTTCTAGAAGCTTTCTAAATGCTGGCGGCTCCAGGATTCTTATCCCTTTTGCCCACTGGCTATGGTCACATAAGCATGTAGCACTTATTTCGGATGGGAAAATAATGTAATCGTTGCCAACCTTTATCATGTGTTATTTACGCGTTGTGATCCATTGCACAGGTGTATCTTCAAAAAGGCAAGGTGAGAATTGAGCCATCACTTCTACATAAGAGCAGAATAAATAAAAGTGTCCACATACTTACGTTAGCAGCTCGGTGTTGTTTAATATGTACTGCAGGGGGTAGTGGCAGGAGAAGTTGTAGTATAGGTTTGTGCTGTAAGACACAAGTCCCATTTCGGCTATTGGAAATGAATCCACAAATCCCGAGATGCTGACTGCTTGGACATTTGAATAGGCACTGAATTGACCTACGCCAACCTCATTTATAATCTGTGAAGGTAAAGAGTCATATTAAAGAGTTAATTCCAATATAAAAACTATAACCACCATCTAAAGGATAACTTGCGGATCGGTGGAGCTCCGGACCACTGCTGAAAAATGGGCTCTGAAATGAATTTGTGCCATTGGTTCAGTACAGTTCTGTGCTTGGTTATATTCAGCAGTCCTATGGAGAATGAATGGAACAATGGTGACTCGCATTTTACAGCCCCTTTTTCAGGGTCTATGGGGATACCCAGCAGTCAGAACCCCAGTGATCTTCTCGTAATCACTCATCCTTTGAAGAGTTGATAGTCTACTTGGCCTACGTTGATAGCACACTTATGCCTCACAGCTCTCTGGGGTGCTTTATTGCATGTCCAGTACAATGGGGTAGTCCTATCTCAGACATTTCTGGCATATCCACATGATCCCTCCAGTCATACCTTAATCACTGGGTCCTGTTGACAGCAGACAGGTGTCCGTACATACTCGGCTCACACAATTCATTACTATAGGAGTTCTATTAATTATGAAGCGCACTTGCGCATATGTTGTCTCCTTCATTTTGGAAAGGATGCAACAACCCCAGGGGTTTTCATACTACATACATTAATCATAATGTCCAACATGGAAAATCCCCTTTACAGGAGTTTTCCATTGCATACAGTTTTAACCTATCCATGCTATAGGTGACACATTTGCTAATTTTTTTAGACATTGATTAATTTTGCTGTAGGACCAACCATTTGGGACCCTATAGATCCCAACATCACCTGTGTGAATGGAGCACTGGTGCACATGCTCAGTTACCACTCCTTTCTCTTCTACAGAACCCTCTTGATGGCTATGTCTATCAGTCCCATAAATTGAGTTTGGCGACATCTGAGCTCAAACTATTAATAAACTGAACATTTTCCTGTAAATTAAAATAAAAAAATATAACCTTCTGACTTCTTAATACTGTCGGTACTCACGTTAATGAAATTTCCACAAGTATTACTACTAGAGCCATCGAGATGTAGGGTGAACTTCAAGACTGGAGGATCTGATGAGTTATCCATGAGACCCTTGCACTCTGTTAAGTTATATTTTCCATTCAAGGCAAGCTCATTGGGAAGAAAATTGGCAAAATAAACCGGGCAGACGTTTATCGACAGCTGAATATCTGCAGATCCGCACATAACAGATAAATCACTGTTTTCTAAAATAAATAAACATAAATGCTGCTTACATAACATCCAACGCAGATTAGCCGCCGGTACAAAGGTTTCATCTTACCCGGTAGTCGGTTATATGCCGGGGAGCATGACTGGCAATTATGGGGCTGCAAGTACGAGAATATGAGCAGGATTATGCCAAGATACATCTTCAAAATCTGCAAATACCAAAATATACCCATGAGAATACATTCCAGTATTTATGGCGTCGACATGCCAAAAAAGTTATATACAATAGGGAAGGATTGATCGTGAATATGATATGATATAAAATGGTGAAAAATGAGAAAATTGTAAATGTTAACAAAATAGTAATCATGATAAAAATACATGCGAGTCAGGGTTAGAATACTTTATACCATTTTGTATGCTAAAAATTGGTGTTCTTAGTCCAGTTTGGTTTACAACAAGACAAAAGGAAATTGTTAAGTTTTTGTATATCATGCACTGGTGGAATTTTATGCCAAAAAATGCTCCAATATTATGATAGAATCATTCATAAATCACAGATACAGCAGAACAATTGCTAAGATTTTGTTACATTCGTTTTAGGTTGAATGAATGAAAAAAAAAGAGACTATGAGCCGTATTGGCGGCAAAGGCCAATGTTAGGTACGGTGGGTTGACATATAGCACCAACTGTGCATTTTTAAAAAATAATTTTTACAGCAAAACACAAAACGGCAGCTTAAAAATGCAGACGCAACATGTGAACCCACCCTTAGATATATGCACACTGGATCTTACACAGATCACAATATGCCACCTATTTCACTCCTTGCATTGGATTAGGTGAAATCTACAAATCTGACACGATGAGGATTTCAGATCTGCAATATCTGCACCGAATTTTCACTGCAGAGCCTGGATGAGATTTAGTAAGAACTGATCAATAATTACTGTATGCTACTGTAATAAGAAGTGGATTATTTTGCTATGAAAATTTCCACTGTGTATCTTCCATTTGGGCATGTACCATTAGCAGTGTTTATTAAGTATTAGCAATGACGAGAGGAAGGAAAAGAAAAAAATAAGAATATTTAGAGTCTGAAGGAAGCGAGCCCAACGGATTGCAAACCTTTGTGAATCTGAAAGCAGAAAAATATGGCTCCGTTTAAGAATAATGCTAAGTGATTAGTATATAGAATGAAATGTAAATTAGAAATAAAGTATTAAAATTGCAGGCTGAGGAATATGTTAAGATTAGAAATCCTCAGGAAAATATATGCTCTTAATCAAAAATGACGAATGCACATTTCTCAAAACTAAATTAATGAAATAAAAATAGGAAAATTCATCAAATTTAGTATAAGGGCCTGTGCACACATCGCAGATTTGTCTCGTTTTTGTCACTTTTTTCTGTGCAGATTTGTCACAAAAACAGGAATTTTCTAGTGCCAAAGTGTATGAGATTCCCAAAGTCTCTTGCACATGTTGCTTATTTGTGACTTTCTGATTTAAATCTGCAGCGTGTCAATTCTTTAAGCGTTTTTGCTGCAGATTTCACCCGTACTAATGAGTGGGGAAAATCTGCAACAAATATACAAGGAAAAAAAAATTCATCAAAAACATATTTTATGCTGCTTTTTTCCTGCCAAGAGATACAGAATTGACATATCCTAATAGGAAAATATAACAATATTATAGAACAAATATAAATGTATTTTGAATTGAAGTCAATAATGAGAATTACTCACCGGGACAGATAAGTGATTCCTACGCTGATTCCACTGCGGGATCTTCTCTTGGAATCCGCAGGTTCGGTGATCAGATTATTTATGTGACACATTAGGAGAGTAGCTTTTACATGAATATGTAATTGCAGACAGGTATCAGCTGTAATTTCATCTTTTCTGTATTATTTTTTTCCCAGGAGAAAAGGACACCTGACAAGAGAGAATCAAGTTATGACAAAGACAGTTCTCCTTTACAGATATCAGCTAAATCTGTAATATAAATGTGGATGGACGCACAATACCTTGTAAATAAATAACACAACGCTACAGTATATGTATTGTTTAACAAATGTTATTTTTTCTTTGGGCCTTTCAGACAGCTCATAAGATGTGGGTACTTTTGCCATTTAAGTTAATTAAAAAAAAAATAATCAAAATAATATTTTAACAACCCTTTATTTCAGAGAGCTGTATACATTAAGAAAAGAGGAAATGGGGTTTAAAAGCACAAATGTATAACAAGATAGAAATCACAGACAAACACGACCAAGTGACTGACACTGTTACTAGTGATGAGCGAGCACTAAAATGCTTGGGTGTTCGTTGCTCGGGTCGAGCAAATTGGAATACTCGGGTACTCGACCTGAGCAATGAGCCCAAAGTAAACCTGAGCTTTTTTGCCGCGACCCGCTTCCTGAAGGTCTTTTTAGGATATCGAAACGTTGGAGATCTATGGGAACAGTGCTCAAATGACATAGGAACATCATGGGGAATGCCCCTGGAAGCATTTCTGACTCTCAGGTCACTGCTGTGAACAATGTTGTCAGAGTGTGACGCTACTTTTACAGGCGCACACTAAAACATACAAAAACGCAACCAAAATGGATTTTCCTGGGAAATATGTTAAGGAACATCCTTTCCAAGGTAATGATTTGTATAACCCCCAAAAAATGTTCCTCCACCACTTGGGCTATGTTCACACGTAGCATTTTTTATGAGTTTTTCAACTTTAGCATTGCTTTCAACGCAGACAAATGCATTCACTGGGAAATGTCATTGTAACATTTAACAACCCTAGCTGGCCATGTGGTGTGTGACACATCATCAGACACATCCTGTTTCATTTATGAAGGAGTGACTCTGAAAGTCACAGAGCCTATTTTTATAGGGGCATCAGGCGGCATTAATATTCTTAAAGGGCCATTATCCGGCGATGCTTTGTTGTTCCCATTATTAAACAGTGGGTCTCCTATACTGTTATTGCCCATGCAGTGAGTGACTGGGCTGCCAAAAATTAGAATGCACCCCAATACTTCTTTGACGACACATACAGGAGGGCCTCATGAAAAAATGTCCCCATTATAAGAAAATGGGTCTCCCATAGTGTTTGCCTATGCATTGAATGCAAGGCCTGCCCTGCCCCAAAGTTACATGCACCCCAATACCGCTTTGAAGCAACGTACTGGATGGCCACATGAAAGCAAAGTTCCCAATATTCATTTTTTGGTACTGCCTTACTGTTTGCCTATGCATTGAAAGCAAGGCCTACCATCCCCCAAAATAACACGCACCCCAATAACCCTTTTGTGAAGGAAACCCTGTTCCTCCCACGTCACCAATGAGACGTAACTACACAGCTCTCCGGCGCCCCCTTTGTCTCTCAGGTCAGTAAGGGAACTACACCTAGAGCAAATGGCCGCCGGGGAGGATGTCCTGTTACCCTCTAGGTATTCTAAGATTCGTGATCAGAGTAAAAGCATCAGCCCAAAATTAATTTTATGGTTTAATTGCCTTAAGGGCGCACTAGATAATTACAGAAATATACAGTAAGCTATACAACGGAATTACAGTGGATTTGCAGTCAGAGTAAAATACAACAATAATGGCACAAGGTTTAGAGATATTAGCTAGAGGTCAATGTTACCAGGCTGTAGGTTGCATGTGGACGCCGGGAGCGCTGCGATCCACAGGTACGAATCTTAGTTGCCGGACAGTCCCCAAAACATGTGCCGCTGCTCCCTTGGCAGATCTGTCCCTTGTTCCTTCTTAGATCATCATCCTTGTTCTTCTGTGAGACTAGCTAGGGTCTGCCATCCGCTCACAGTTCTTATACCTGCTAGGTCCCTCCCCTCTGGGCCAGAGTGGGCTAATAATCTCCACCCTCAGCTCCCTGCAGAATTTATTCCCAATATCTAAGAAAAGGATTAACTTTCTCCAGGACGATCGGATCAGGACATGAGAGGTACCAGTGGATGCAGTTTGTTTTGCCTGTCACGTGGAGATCAAACATGGCCCGTTTGACCCTCCACAGTGACCCAATCTCTATATCTCAGGTCCCCGAGCCATCACCGACTTGGGAGTTGCACTGTCTGATGCCCAAGGTCCGCAGGATCACGCAGATATTTTTTATGAGTCTGTACCTAGAAAGATGTGCTCATAATGCATAATCCTAGAACTGAGTCGTAGTGGCTGGGAGAAACAATTTGATGTGTTTTCTGTGTCTAGCTGACAGGTATAATGTAATTGAAGCCCCAGGCACCTCCAGGCCCCATGCTGGCGTGGCTCCAGACTCCAGCTTTGAAGTCCTGTTTTGGGCCTGATCTACTTAGCATATTAATAGACCTTTTTATTCACGGTGGAGACTAAACCCTGTTGTATTGAATATGGTCACAGGCCATGGGGGCCAGGAGCAGCCAGCTGCCTGTGGCTCTGTGAACAGACAAAATGGCAGCTGGTAGCAGGCCAGGCTGTTCCTTCATCACACCTTTGAATCGACGTACTGGATGGACACCAGAAAGCATTTATCCTAGTAATTTGGTACTCCCATACAGTTTGGCTATGCAGTGACTTGTTGAGCCTGAAGAATCTGCATTGGAGAATGTTAGTGTTGAGGATGAAGACCCGGCAGTGGAGCATTGCATTGTTGAGTCTAAAGAACACTTGTCAGTGGAGCATTTCAGTGTTGAGGCTGAAGAAACTAAAGTTTAGAATTGCAGTGTTGAGGATAAAGACGCAAAAGTGGAGAATTGCATTGTTGAAGCAGCTGACCAACCCCTACAGTTCCCATTATTATGAACTGGGTCTCCCATACTGGTTGGCTATGCAGTGAATGCAAGGCCTGCCCCAAATTTGCACGCACCCCAATCCCTCTTGGAAGAAATGTGGAGGAGGGCCTCATAAAAAAAATTTCCCACTAGAAAGGAGCGGGTCTCCTATACTTCTAATGCCCATACGCAAAATGTATGGGCTGACAAATGTTTCCCCCTGGGGGTACACATCAACATACTGTGTCAACATTTTTGTTACAGGCATCATAAACACCCTTCAAAACAGTAACGTGGCTGTTGCATCACGGAACACGTTCACCCTGGTGGTCTAGTGGTGGTGTCGGAAGAGACCTGGAGGATGGCCTCCGAAAAATGTCTTCCCAGTTTAAAGGAGCGGGTCTCCTATAATTGTAATGACCATACACTAAGTGTATGGGCTGACAAACATTTCCCCCTGGGGGGTACACATCAACATACTGTGTAAACATTTTTTTAAGGGCATCATATACACCCTTTAACACAATAACGTGGCTGTTGCATCGCGTACCACGGTCACCATGGTGATCTAGTGGTGATGGATGATGAGGATGAGGAGGAGGAGGAGGATAACACCAAATAGCCAAATTCAGGAAATGCATACCCATGTGTTGGTGTGAAGAGGTGCATGGGAATACACCTCACAAAAAAAGACATGGTATTTGAGGTTATGTTTCGCTGTTATCATTCGGTGGTGTAGAGAAGTCTGGCCTAATCCAGACCTTGTTCATTTTTATAAGAGTCAGCCTGTCAGCATTTTCAGTTGACAGGCGGATGCGCTTATCAGTTATAATTCCACCAGCGGCACTAAAAACCCGCTCTGATAAAACACTAGCAGCAGGGCAGGCCAGGACCTCCATGGAGTAGAGAGCCAGTTCATGCCACGTGTCCAGCCTCTACTCCTTGGTTGTCCAATGAACTGTGATCTCTGCGGCCAGCATTTTCAGATGGGAATTTTTTAATAATTCCGCAACAAGGGCCCTCTGGTACTGCACCATTGTAGTTGACCTGTCTGCCTCTGGAAGAAGAGATTGAAAGTTCTCCTTGTAGCATTGGTCTAGAAGTGTCACCATCCAGTAATGAGTGTCACCCAAAATTTTCAGAATGCGAGGGTCACGGAAAAGGCAGCGCAACATAAAGTCAGCCATGCGTGCCAGACTGCTAACAGGCAAGACTTCCGTCTCTTCACCAAGAGGACTGACCATTCTGTTCTCCTCCTTCTCCCTGTCCTCAGACCATCCACGCTGAACAAACTGTATGACAGTTGTGCTTGTAGTACCGTCTAAAGCGCATGAAACTAGCTCCTGTTCTTCCTCCTCCTCTTCCTCATTGACAACCAATCCACGTTGGGATGACATGAGGCTGGGCTACGTGTAATAACCCTGTATGGTTCCTTGCTCCATCTCATCGTGCTCCGCCTGCAATGCAATCTCTTTCATTGTGAGCGGAGAGCTTTTCAGAATACAGAGAAGCGGATGGTGATGCTAATTATGGAGTCATTATTGCTCACCATCTTGGTGTACTCCTCAATGTTTTGTAGGAAGGTACATATGTCTGACATCCATGTCCACTCCTGAGGTCTTATGTGTGAAGTCTGAACTGAATATCGATGGCCTTAATGATGCTGGTAGTCAACAACTGTCCTCTTCTGCTCACAAATCCTTTCCAACATATGCAGTGTAAAGCTCCAACGCGTAGAGACATCACACACCAGTCGGTGTGAAGCACGGCAAGGGTGGCGAATACTGTAGCTGACTTTCTAAAATAGGCACACAGGCGGCATACTTTCACAAGCAGATCCGGCAGCTCCTGGTAGCTTTTGAGAAACCGTTGAACAACGAGGTTAAGCACATGCAGGGCCAGGCATGGTATGTGTGTGAGCTCGCCTCAGAGCCACCACCAGGTTCAGGCCATTGTCACACACGACCATGCCTGGCTGAAGGTTCAGCAGTGTCTGCCACAGATCTGCCTGCTATTTCAGAGCTGTCCACAACTCTTCAGCATTGTGCGGTTTGTCACCTAAGCATATTAGCTTCAGCACAGCCTGTTGCCGCTTGGCTGAGGCAATGCTGCAGTGCTTCCAGCTTGTCACTGATGTGGTCATTTTGGAGATGGAGGCTGAAGAGGAGGAGGAGGATGAGGTGCAGAAGCTGTACACTGTGGGGGCAACCCTGACTGACCTAGGGCCCGCAATCCTCGGCATCGGGAGGAAATGTTCCATCCCAAGGTCTGACTGGGTCCTGGCTTCCACTATGTTAACCCAGTGTGCCGTCAGCAAGATGGATCGAGTACCGAGGGACAGCCGTCACCATCAGGTTGCGGAAAGCTTCCGACTCCATGAGCCTAAGGCTACTTTCACACTTGCGTTTTTTAGCGCTGCGCAT
>VIAB01014517.1:0-30986 GCA_009801035.1 Oophaga pumilio | reverse complement strand
CGCGCCTGATTCAAAAAGCCTGATGTGTGAAAGTAGCCTTAATCCAAGGCAATGTGTATTTTACATGTTTAACTATTTACATGCATACATTTTTTAGATGATTTCCTATGTGGAACTAGGGCCCCATGTTCACCCTTAGCCCAAGGCGTGCTTTACGAGCGATGCGTAGGTCAAGGTGCTCAAGATTCTTGGCATGGAGGCAAGCACAGACGGGCAACAAATCTTGGTCAGATTATGCAACTACTGCATATAATGACTTTTTGGCACTTATAAGAACGGATGTGAATAGAAATTCACTGGGTTTACTCTTTTTTAAAGGATTTCCTAATGGTAATTAGGTTAGGAACTAAAGATGAGCACTTCATTTAGAATTTCCCAAATTTACAGAGTGCATCAAATCCAAAAATTTAGGACTTTGATTTGCATGAATCAAGCAAAATAGCAGTCAGCTGGTTGCCAGTTTTTGTACTCATTTGGGCTGAGAACATGGGAAAAACAATAAAATATCATACTAACCTCTCCTGTCCTTGAAACTGCAGCTCATAGCTGGTCCTCTGATAATTTCCAAAAGCTTTTAATGCAATTTTTTCCTTACTCTTCACTGGTGTTTCCAATGCTAGCTAGGCCATAACACAAGCTGTGATATTATGACATCATAAGGTATGTTGTCCAACATGCTCACTTGGGGCGGTGTACGGCTTGATGTGTGTCATGGCCTTGTTTGCATTGTAATTGCCTCAAAATTAAATAGAAGACCAGAACTGGAGTAACTGCCTTAGAAAAGCAGCAGAGGGTCTGCAGGGAGCTACGACAATATGGCCAAATGAGAGTTGACATGAAAATATTTATAAATAAATGTATGATCTTTCCAGCCCATGTGTTTACTATGCTTTGGGGTTGGGAGGTTTTATTTTAAGCAATCAACACAAATCAAATTTCACATTTCACAGCTAAGTTCAACAAAAACTGCCAAATTCCCATTTGTGTTGATTTGCTCATCTCTACTAGCAACCTAACCTGGCTTTTTCATTATTTTATGATTTCATGCATAAGGCCCAGCTTGTATTATTTAGCTGGTTTCTATGACAGATTTAGTATTGAGTCCGATAACTCCGTTTAACAGTAGTCTTAAAGAAGCACTAACATTTTGTTTAAATATGTGTATGTGCATGTAATGTAGCGTGAGTACAGTAATATACTCATCTACCGCTGCTCTCTCTGGTGTGTAGTGCAGTTATTTTCCTCTTTTCAGTGACGTCACTGCAAATAAGACCTGCTGGCTCATTCAGCACCCTATGCATGAGCTGAAAGTCTCATACATTGTAAAAGTCACATCCGGGTCACAAAGCACAGAGTGACCCAGAGGAGTCTGCAAAGTAGTGATGTCATTCAGAAGAGTGAACGGCGCTGTACAATGAAGAAAGTGGCGGATGAGTATATTAATACACTCACACATCATCACATCTGCAAACACATATTTAACTTTTATGCTACTTTTGATCAAAACAGTGTTACTAAGAATCCTGCGTTTTTTAAATGCTGTTTTGCTTTTTTACTTAATTAGTTAATTTTGCTTCTTGTAGGTTTTGAATGCTTTATGGCAAATGTGAACATGTGTTTATGTGCTGCATGTATACCAACTTAAACCAAGCACAATTTTTGTGCTCTTTCTTTGTATATTTGCATTTTGTTCAAGCCGGGGCATAGCCTCCCTCCCTTGAGCTGAAAATTACATTTAAAAGCTTCCCTAGGCTGGTGTCCACAGGTCAGGACCTAGTCCTTTGTCTGCCCTTATTCAAACACTGAGGTCAACTCTGACACATGGTGAGGTCTTTAATATTAGACAGCATAGGACCACCCTAATCAGGGTCACCTTGCCAACAGGGGGATGGCTTTTATGCTATTTTTGATTAAAAAGAACAGTGTTACTAAGAACTCTGCATTATTTAGGTGCATTTTTGTTTTTTACTCATTTAGTTCACACAGGGTTTATGTTCATTTTACTTCTTGTAGGTTTTGTATGCTTTATGATCAATGTGAACATGCATTTATGTACTGCATGTATTCCATCTTAAACCAAGCTCAATTTTTGTGTTTATTCTTTATACACAAATATTTAGGCAATAACACTGTTAGTTGGAGTACTTCTTTAAGCACAATACAGTTACATACTCCTTTCAGACATTAGGAAGCCTTGTGAATAATTATATGGTGGAGTGAAAGAAGCACTCCTATCAAAGTTTATATCCTCTGTGAGACAGTGAAGGGATATGTATTGGATGGGGTGTACATCTCGCCTAGGTACTTAGCTGACTGGCATAAGGGAAATGTATGGCTTTGTAAACCTAGTGGTGGAGAAAGTTCACTACACCTTGCATTCAGTACAGGCTTGCAGCTCAAACCTGAAGCCACTCAGGTTCTAATTAGGCAGCCAAAAGTAGGTGGCTGAGAACATAGACATTGAGCTCTCAGTCTGGATGTGACTCCAGACACTGCAGGAGTCTCCGGGAAACCATACGCTGGTAAATACTGAATATATGTGTTGTTTTGGGCCAGGCTGGTAGAGTCTGGGCTCTGATAGTGAGGGAACTATCTGTGTTTAGTGAGTAGCCGGAGAGGCTTAGGATTTTGGTTTATGAGTTGGTTTTGCTCATGTTTGTTTGCTGTGGACTTACAATAAAGCTGGTTGCGGCCAGTTGTACCAGAATTGCTGTCTGTGACTGAACTGTGTTTATGCCACTCCGTCCACCCGAGACGGCGATCCCAGAGCTATATCCCCTGAAAAGCTTACACCTCTTAATATATTGCAATCATCATATTATTTAGCACTGTGTATTTAAAATTGCTCATTTTGCCATTCTACCAATTTAATTCTCCTGTTTTCTTTAAGGTCTATGCTATCACTTGATTAAAAACTGATTAGTTGAATCATTCTAAGTTGTTTACAGAAACATAAAGTCTATTTTCGCTGCATGATTAAATATTACAACTGCAATCCTATATCACTGACAAAAGAAAACAAGGAAGAGAGATAAAAGGTGAAAGCCGCTAGGTCAGGGATTGAAACTGAGAGGTGGAGCTGGGCAGGCCAGGGACTTTTCAGTGATGAAGGATTGTAGTTCTGATGATGACTCATGCAGGTAAAAGAGACTTCCTGCTTCTACAAAGAGCTTAAAAGGATTGTGATAGTCTTTTTTTAATCATGTGATGTCATAGACCTAATGAAAAACCAAATAATTTACTCTGTAACTGGGCAAAATGAGCAATTGTATGTACTCAATGCTCTATAATATGATAATTGCAATATATTTAGAGGATAAAATCTTTGATGGGAGTGAGTATTGAAATAGGGTATATCTCACTGACATTTTCAAGGCTGGCTTATAACTAGGTAACATTTGGCATGAAATGTACTGGAACACTGAATATATTCTTATACTTGTATATTTTAGAATTAGGAACAGTCAGGTTTAATTGATTAGTCATTGAATTAAGCTGATCAGTGATCACAATTAAACTTTCTTGTAATTTTAATATTCTATTCTTTTGTTAAAGTTGAGTTCCCAGCCTAAATGCAATTTCTCAATGCTTTCCCAAGCAATAGCAACTTAACTGAATCCTTTTATACTTCTTTATGCTAATCTGCACCTGTCAGTTTTAAACTCTACCTGAACGTGCTTGAAGATTTCTGCAGTAATAGCATAATGCAGATGAATGAGTGAAAGATTAATATGACTGAGACCATGTACATATAACCTTTTAAGCATTTAGTGAAAGGTTGACTTAGTGAAATACCATCCTGGAATCCAATAAAGCAAAATCTCCTATGGGAAGTCAACATAATCATGTTCAAAAGTGAATATTTTCCTGCTCCACATAGATGTTCAGCTCATGAAATATAGTTTTCTTTGGAATTTGCTATGAAAAAAAATAATTAATATGTTCCTACCAATTACTTCATGTACACTTTTATATTGGCACTTGCTGCAATTCACCAACGTAAATCAATTATTTATTTTTACTGCTATAATTTTAATGGACTTGGGAATTGTATTTCATATATGTTTCATTTTAAAACTCTTTTTATTTCTAATAGTCATATTAGTAGAAACAGTTGCAGTATCATAATAAATATTATTAATTCTAATATATAGAAAAAAATAATCATCGCTTTACTCTTGACATTAATTTTTCTGGCATTATTAGTATCTTAAGTACTAATGATAACAGTTAGTGGTTCCCCATTAAAGTGTTGGGTTTTGCTATTTAGGAGAAAAGGGTCCTGATGGTGTTTTTCCCTCCATGCTATAGGAGATTTTTTGGGCAATTTGCTTGCCTTGCTCTTTTTCTTTTTTAAAAGGTAGACCTGCATTGATACTAGGAACAGTATGAGTATATAATGAATGAATGAGGAAAAAATAGGGAGGATCAAAAGAAAAGCATGCCTGACCAAGTTCAATTATTTAATAACAAGTTAGAAAACTTTCCCCATTTTGACATTAGGTTACGTGTCTTGCCACTGAACGAGTGCTTTCATCACAAGGAAACATGTAGCTCAATGTCACAATATAGACACTTTGTTTGAATCTTTCCTATTTTTTTCAAACATTTTAATAGATTTGTAGGCACGAGGGAGAGTGAAAAAAATTGTGCATTCCAGCTATATAACAATTTTTGTTTGCAACACCGTCTTATCAGCGCTTCATGTGAGGTAGCTGTTTCCCCAGTCACCACTGGGTAGGTTTGAACATCAGTTCATTTGTGACTGCGGTCCGAAAAACAATAGTTGTGCTACTTGTGATGTGCATGAAAAAAGAGTAGTGTGCAGTGATCAGTTTCTTTGCGGTATGAAGTTGTATCTGTTGACAATATTTATCAAAGGTTTAGTGTGAAAAAAAGTGTGAATAAATGGATGGAGAAGTTCAAGGTAAGGTGGCACAAGTGTCAGCTACAAAAAAGAGACACCTGTCCATGTCCATGGCTGATCACAACATTGAGCGAGCATGGGAAAGGATTCTGCTGGAAAGATGAGTAACAGTGAATGATGTGGCAAATCATTTGCAAAGATTCACGTCTGAGGAAGCGGGGAAGATAGCTGAGGAAGCGGGGAAGATAGCTGTGCAATCGAGGCTCACAGTTCAGCCTAAAATATTTTTTAATGTGAGAAAATGAACACTTGTGGACAGATGATTAAAGTGCATTGACAAGCACTGAGATACTGTTGAAAAATGATGTATTTTGTATTTTCTGACAGCTGATTAAAATAAATTCAGTCAGTGTACTACTAACCTTCATATTTAGAATATTATTATCATGAAATTCAACTATCCAAAAGGAGTTGTATCTGGTAGTCTCACAACCCTCCTAGGTGAGTACAAAACTTGTTAGCCCTATTCCTGTTAACCAGACATACCTGACTCATCCTATTTTTTTAATATTTCTATAGATTATAATAGATAAGAGGATGGGGCACTCGAACTCTGCTCTTTAACCAATTTAAAGGCTATTATAGGAGTAAGAAGTTTTTATTAACCTTTTTTACTTAAAAGTAGCAAATATTTAAGCATTAATAAAATTGTACTTTTTAAAAAGTGGATATGATTTTTGCCTATTGAGCTTGAAGTTTAAGCAAAAGGATATAAACTGTTTGAAGCTAGATACCAACTGGATTCACTTTTATCTAAAGTACTTGTACTTAGTTGTGCTTCAATGAATATAATTACCGAAAGTTTAAGGAACAGACCAACTGTAAAATAAAATTGTGAGGTTTGTTGGGAAAATCCAGATACCGCATAATGCCTTGGCTTTTTTGATACTTCAAAAGTTCAAAAATTCTTAATATTAGAATAAAAACATATAATAGTGTAATGATAGATCAAATGTAACTTAACTAGTGCATCATTACATGATATTGAACATAATCTTGAATAAATTGATGCATTTCTTCATAGTATCCAAAAAATAAGTACCGTAAGTCTGGCACTGAACTGTTATTGGACAAGGCAAATGTATAAAATGCAAAAACATACAAAAGACTATAGAAGCATAAAAGGATCCAAATTTTAAAAAAATGTTTCTAGTCAAAAGATATTGTCAGTTGTGTACTGGCAACTATAATCATGTAGCATTTCTCTTCATCCGCTATCACATGGGAAGTGCTCTAAAGTATTGGAAAAAGAATGTCTACTGTCAGAAACACTATGCTAAAATGGTTATATGCTGCTAAGAGTGCAAAATTACATATTTCCATAAAAACAGAATAAAAAAGTGTCTGAAAAGTGTCATTTGCAGTAGTTTTACAGCAAGTAACATGCAAGACACTCTAGATCAGAATCTGTAATACTGAGTATAATTACAAGCGCATTTCATAGCAACTATTTTAGTAGAAGCATGCCATTAAAATGGCAATAAAATATGCAGAAACAAAATTATGCCAAACACTAAGATTCAATTGTAACCTATTAATAGAGAAAATAAATAAATGCAGATGAAAATAATGTGAAAAATGCTGCATTTTTTCATACCTAAAGATATAATGAGCAGTCAGCAGTGCTGTTCCCCATAAGAAAAGGGGGAGTATCTCAGACTACAGTAACAACTAGAGTTGAGCGAAACAGGTCGTTCATTTTCAAAAGTCGCTGATTTTTGCCAAAGTCGGGTTTCATGAAACTAATACCGACCGTGGAGGGAGTTCGGTCACGTGTTCGGCGACCATTTTGCTGGAGCCGGTTTCCCCCTATGCTTTAAGCTCTTTTTCTCAGCCAATGAGCAAGGACGCAGGCTGTGAGCAACGGGATGACATAGCCAGTGGCCAGCACCATCTTATAGAAGGGCATTGCAGCGATTGGCTGGCTTTCAGTGGTGTCACAGAGCATATAAAATCCATCAGCGCTGACTGCCATTTTACATCTGCTGAACTCAGTGTAGGGAAAGGTTGCTGGCGGTGCGTCTGAGCAGGGAGAGCGTTAGGCAGGGCCTTAAAAAAAATTACTCTCTGCTGATAGCGATTAGCTGTAAAGTGCATGTGCAGTGAGAGGGGAGGATTTTGCTGTGTGCAGCAATGCTGGTTCTTAGGCTGCCTGCCAGTGACGCTGTAGAAATTGCTTGTGTGGAGCATCAGATTTGATTAGTAGGCTGCCTGCCTGTGATAAGGGGGCAATTAATTTGGTGGAGTAGCAGAGCTGCCTGCCAGTGACAGTGTACAAATTGCTTGTGTGGAGCCTCACCTCTGATTAGTAGGCTGCCTGATTGTGATAAGGGGGCAATTAATTTGGTGGAGTAGCAGAGCTGCCTGCCAGTGACAGTGTAGAAATTGCTTGTGTGGAGCATCACATCTGATTAGTAGGCTGCCTGACTGTGATAAGGAGGCAATTTATTCCCCATTGACTTGCATTGGGGTCGGATTTTCGACTCCGACCCGACCATTTCCGTTAGTCGGCCAACTTCGTTTGACTCGACTTTTGAGAAAGTCGGGTTTCACAAAACTCGACTCGACCCGAAAAAAGGCAAACTCGCTCATCTCTAGTAACAACACAACAATTTGCCCCCTATTCACAGATGTAATTTGCACCATTTGCCTTCTATGGCCTCTGTGTTGCACGTCTATTGTTGGCTGTAGGGATTTTTTATCTTTTATCTTTCCTCTTTTATTTTATTAATCTGTGCTTCTCCTAAATGATTTATGACCACAGAAATCATCAAAATCTGTTGCGCTGTCCGCTGCTTTGTGGTGTCACAGACTTTTTCAAGCCTGTGCCATTACTGCTGGTACTCCTGCTGTTGCTGAAGAAAGAATCCTTTCCTGATCCTTCCCGGATCCGCTCCTGATCTTTCCTATTGCATCCATATCCCCCAATCCCACCTTCCCAACTTTTCCCCCTTTTTCTCTTCTCGCCCCTCCCCATCTTTCTGCCCTCGAGCACTTCTCAATACTTGGTCGCTGACCAGTGCTTCCTCACTTAATTGTTGGCTATTTTCTTTTTTTTGTTTTTGTGCATCCTGTAGCTGCTGAGCGTTCATCAGTCAGAACCTCTTATGTATATACACCAGTGTGTATCTCCTGTGTATATAAATTAGTCTTTGCCTCCTGTGCATATACACAATTCTGTGCCTCCTATGTGTATACTCCAGTCTGTTCCTATGTGTACACACCAGTGTGTGACTGCAATGTGTATACACCAGTCTGTGACTCCAATGTGTATACACCAATCTGAACCTCCTATCTGTATATGTCAGCCTGTGCATCCTATGTGTATACACCAGTCTGTTCCTTCTATGTAAATTAATCAGTCTGTGCCTCATTTGTGTATACATTAGTCTGTGCCTCCTATGTGTGTACACTAGTCTGTGTCACCTACGTATATATACCATTCTGTGCCTCCTGTGTGTATATAAACTAGTTTGTGTATACCAATCTATATATTGGGTGTGATCCTCAGTATCTGTATTATTCTGTGTATGGACACTGCACAGTACCTCTTCTGTCCTATATACTAGTGTAATTCTCAGTATCTGTATTATTTTGTGTATATACACTGAACAGTACCCCTTCTCCTGTCATGTATACTAAGCGTAATTCTAAGCGTCGGTATTATTCTGTATATATACAGTACACTGCACAGTACCAATTCTTCTGTCCTGATGGAGAGATGACATTTCACTTTGGGATTGTTAGTATGGTATACTACAGTACAGTCCACGTGTTAGTATTGTTCAGTCCTATATGCAAGGTGTGATCCTCATTATCTACATTATTCTGAATATATACACTGCATAGTACCACGCCTCCTGTCCTGTTGTTGGAGAGACATTATTTTATTTCGGGATCGCCAGTATTGTATACTATAATATAGTCTACGTATTTGTATTCTCCTGTCCTATATACAGGGTGTGATCCTCTGTATCTGTATTATTCTGTATATATACACTTCACAGAACCTCTTCTCCTGTCCTGTTGTCAGAGAGGCAGTGTGGACTTCAGGATTGTCCGTATTGGTTTATTATTATATACTTTCCTATGGGCAAATTAAAATAAATTTTGGAAAGCCTGTTCAAATGGGTTATCTCAAGTTTGAAAGTTATCCCATATCTTCTGGATAGGTGATAACTTTCCGACCGCTGGATCCCAAATGATCCTGACAACCAGAGCTCCAAGGAGCACTATGTAAACGGAGCTGTGGTTGATCATACACAGTGCTGGACAATTCACATATGGCTCTTGAAATTACTCCTTTATGAGAGCGGTGAGGGGCATGACCAAGTGAAGCAAAATTCACTCGGGGCTCGTGGGTGTTTTGGTAATCTGGGCTGGTGGGGTTTGTGTGCCAAAGCTGTTTTTTTGTCCCAGTCCTGCCCTGAAAGTCATTATATAATCAGAACCATCTCTGGGCACAAGGAGAATGAGCTATATTTTCATATTTAGAATTGTACAAATCTAAGAAATGCTATGAAAGATGACATTTTACACTCAGCAGGCAAAATCTTCTTAACTTGAAGCTCAGCACTACACATTAAAGCAATAATATATTTTCTTTTTAAATCCAAGTGGAGCTATATAACAGGTTTCCATTTTTAGCTTGCAAAACAGATAGTCAAATGAGAACCAGCAGGGATGTGGTAAATAGAGCAATATGAAATATGTGCTAGCTAACTATTCCGTGGTTCCAGCATGATTTCCAAGTGGAGCTTTTCCAAAGACTTGCAGCAGCAACTAAGGACAGCATGATCATTTAAAAATGGAAACTGTGTGTGCTAGGAATGTATACCATATATGATATGCATTCATTAGTGAAAAATTACAGCAATACTAATTGGAAGTTCTATAGAATACAAAATAATTGGCATTTTCTAATGTTTTTTGCTTATTCTGTAAAAATGCATTATTTTTATTAAAGAAAAAATCAGTTTTGTAAGGATGTTTCTTGTCTCCATAGCAGAACCTACAACCCCGCTGTTGGACAAATGATATCAGTTTATGCTAAATCAATACACAGATGGCTTCTGCTTAACCCCTTCCAACCCTACATGTACCCAGTATGTTATGGTTGGTAAGTACTTATGGCTCATTGCTAAAATGCGGCACAGTAACCACAGTGGCAGTGATCGCATTAAAGTGCTTGCTGTTAATATGAGCAGTGCACCTGGCGATGTTGTCCCGAGGGGTGGCATTCCCTGGGCAACTGCGATCGCTGTGGTTTGCTGTTAAATTCTGGACAGAATCTGTAAGAACACCAATCATAGGCTGGAGCCTAGCAACCACAGCATCACCAAATCCAGCTCTGAATGGTATGATCGGCTGATCGGACCAGAGTGCAGATACGAGATCTGAACTCTCAGTGACGGCTCTGCACTTCCTCATTCCGGCTTCCACACATGAGTAAAGACGTCACTAAAGGTTCTTTCATGCTGTGCTGGGCTTTCTGGTGCCACAGACTATTTCAAGCCTGTGTCATCACTGCTGGTGTTCCTGTAGCTTCTTCTGAAGAAGAAAGAGCATGTTCCTGATTCGTTCCTGATCCTTAATCTTTCCTAATGCACCCAATCAACCTTTCCCCCTTACCCATCCTTTTGCCTCCTTTTTCCCCTCTACCACTTCACATCCTTCTTCCGCCAAGTGCTGATCAGTACTTGATCGCTAACCAGTACTCGATCGCTTGATTTGTGGCAGGTTTTTTATTTTTTGTGCGTCCTACAGCCCCTGGGGTCTGATAAATGATTCAAGTCACTGATTAATTCCTATGCTCGCTGTTTACCATGACTTTTTTTGTCCCTCTCTATTTTTTCTCCTCCCCTATGTACTCCCTCTGTGCGTGAATCCTGCAGCCGCCGAGCACTGATCATTGACGCAAATCACTGGTCTTCACTCATGTTCACTGTTTTCACAACTTTTTTGTCCCTATCTATTCCACCCCCTTTGCATCATTCCATGTGTGAGTCCTACAGCCATCGAGCCAGCCACTGATTAGACACATATCACTGATTAGCATCCGTGCTCGCTTTTGGCAAGGACTTTTATTTTCCTATTATTTTATCCCCTTTTTGTGCTGCATTTGTGCGTGCGTCCTGCATCTGTTGAAAAATATTTAGAGTTGAGAGTCCTCAGTGGTTGATACCTTTTAATGACTAACTAAAAAGATGGTAACAAATTGCAAGCTTTCGAGACTACTCATGTCTCTTCATCAGGCATCTGTTGAGCACTGCTCACTGATGCACATCAGTGATCAGCCGCCGTTTGTTTTTTTGTGTGAAAAAAACTATCAAAATAAATAATTTAGATTAGTTGATGTGACTAGATTAGGGACAGTAAAAATATACTGTAGTAATCGACGTCTACTACAGTATTTTTTACTGAATTGAGTCAGGGTTAGCGTGGAAAAAAAAGAATAACATCCATGTATGCATCCTACAGACATCAAACGCAAATCACTGACTCACATCAGTGATTGTCCTCCGGAATTTTTTTTTTACTTTGCGTTAAAAAAGAATGAAAAAAAAATTAGATTAAATGATAAGACTAGATTACGGACAGTAAAAACATACTGTGATAATCAGCATCTACTACAGTATTCTCTACTGAATATAGTCAGGGTTACTGACAGAGAGCAGGCTGCCACGAGAGGTGGTGAGTTCTCCTTTTATGGAAGTCTTCAAACAGAGGCTGGACAGTCATCTGTCAGAGATGGTTTAGTGACTCCTGCACTGCATCAAGCAGGGGATTGGACATGATGACTCTTGAAGTCCCTTCCAACTTTAACATTCTATGATTCTATGATCTCTACATAGATCACTTTTATAACAGTATCCCACTCTTCAAGTCCCTTTCTGTTCGAACTACCACAGCCTGGTGTACTGCCCACAAAAATCACAAAAGCCTCTCTAAGTTGCTAAGTGGGCAGCTGGTCAGAAAGGGTGAGAGCAGAGCCCAATGTAGCGACAACATGCTGGCTGTCAAAAACAAGGACAAGAGGGATGTTCTTTACTTGACAACCATACTTGGTGATGGCAGCACCCAAACGCTATATGAGGTACATCTACACAGGTCCACAAACCAAACTGTACATTTGGGTATAACAAGAACATGGGGAAGTTGATCTCTCTGATCAAGTCCTCCAGCCATAGACTGCCATGAGAAAAGCCAAGGTGTGGTACAAGAAGCAGGCCATTGTATAGATAACAATGCTTTCATCACAATGTTCAGGCCGGACTAGTACGAACCTTCAGTTCCAGGAGGTAGTGTTTAAGGCCCTAATATTTGCCAGTCAGGAAGGAGCGGGCCCCAGTACTTCTGGAACTGAAGGTGCTCATATTGTAAAAGACCAACATCGTGTTAGTGAGGTCCCTCAAACCTCAAAGAAAGGAAGGTAGCAAAGAAGGTGTCAAGTGTGTTACTGAAGGAGGTTTAGAAAGGACAACATTTGGTAATGTGACTCCTGCCCCTATAAAACTGGCCTGTGTATAAAATAATTCTTCAAATTGTACCATGCATCCATGAACTATTAAAATCATTTCTGATTTACACAACTTATGTATGCCACCCTGATGTACACTACAAAACTCATGTATGACAACCTGACATACCCTACACAACTCAGGTATGTAAACCTGACGTACAGTAAACAGTTATGTATGCCAATCTGGTGCACTCCACACAATTTATGTTTGCCAACACATTATAAAATTCACATACCATGAAAACACTAGATCAATTCCAATATAGGGTCAATTGTGGGGGGAGTTTCTACAGTTTAGATACATCAGGGGCTCTCCAAATGCGACATGATGCCCACAGACCATTCCATCAAAATCTACATTCCAAAATATCACTCCCTTCAGAGCCCTGCCGTGCACCAAAACAGAAATTTTCCTCCACATACAATGAAGGAAATAATTATTTGATCCCTTTCATCCCTTGCATTTTGCAGTGAGAAATAAGTATTTGATCCCCTACCAACCATTAAGACTTCTGGCTCCTACAGACCAGTTAGATGCTCCTAATCATCACATTACCTGCATTAAAAACAGCTGTCTTACATAGTCACCTTTATAAAAGACTTATGTCCATAGACTCAATTAATCAGTCAGACTCTAACCTCTACTACATGGGCAAGACCAAAGAGCTTTATAAGGATGTCAGGGACAAGATCATAGATCTGTACAAAGCTGGAATGAGCTACAAAACCATAAGTAAGGCGCTGGGTGAGAAGGATACAACTGTTGGTGCAATAGTAAGAAAATGGAAGAAATACAAAATAACTGTCAATCGACATGGATCTGGAGCACCATGCAAAATCACACCTTGTGGGGTATCTATGATCATTTTTTTATTATTCATCACTATTTTACTATATATTAGGTTGTTGTTAATGTTATTGCTGAACAGCAAGAGTTATGACTAGGCTAAGCAGGAGAAAGCCAGAACAAAATAACAAAGGATTACAAGTTGCCTTTTACTCAGTTCAAAATGTAATTAAGAAATGTCAGTTAACAGGAACAGTGGAGATCAACATAAAGTCTGGAATGCCAACCAACATTTCAGTAAGAATTGCTCGTAGGATTTCTAGAGAAGCAAATCATATCCCCCACTTAACTGCAAAAGACCTTTAGAAAGATTTAGCAGACTCTGGAGTTGTGGTACATTGTTCTACTATTCAGAGACACCTGCACAAATATGGCCTTTATGGAAGAGTCATCAGAAGAAAACCTCTCCTGCATCCTCACCATAAAATTCAGCAACAGAAGTATGCAAAAGAACATGTAAACAAGCCTGATGCATTCTGGAAACATGTCCTGTGGACCAATGAGGTTAAAATAGAACTCTTTGGCAACAATGATCATAAATATTTGAGGAGAAAAAATGGCACAGAATTTTTGGACAATAACATTTCACCAAACATTAAGCATGGGGGTGAATCAATCATGCTTTGGGGTTGTTTTGCCGCCATGGCACGAGGAACATTTCTTGGGTAGAACGAAGAATGGATTCAATTAAATTTCAACATATTCCTTATGCAAACATAGTACCAAAAAAAAGCTTACGTTGAAAAGAGGATGGCTTCTAGAAATGGATAATGATCCTAAACACATGTCAAAATCCACAATAAACTGCTTCAAAAGGTGTAAGCTGAAGGTTTTACAATGGACCTCACAGTCCCCTGATATGAAGATCATCTAAAATCTGTGGCTAGACCTCAAAATAGTCGTGCATGCAAGACGACCCAGAAATTTCACAGAATTGTAAGAATTTTTCAAGGAAGAATGGATGAAAATCCCTCAAACAAAAATTGAAAGACTCTTGACTGGCTTCAAAAAGCATTTACAAGCTGTGATACTTGCAAAAGGTGGTTCTACTAGGTACTAACACTGCAGGGTGCCCAAACTTTTCCATTTGCCCTTTTTCCGTTTTGTAATTTTTAAGATGTAAAAGATGAATATATATGTATATTTATTTTTTTGCCTAAAATAAAAAGGAAATGTGCCATTTTTAACTTTAGTCCTTTTAGAGATCACTTCATCGTCATCTTGCTTAACTGCTTACAATAACAATAATTTTGACCAGGGGTGCCCAAACTTTTACATGCCACTGTACTTATTGGACGAATATTAGGTTATTTGATGCCTGTACTGCTATATGTTTGCAAAAAATGAATATTTTAGCGTTATCGGCAGTTTATTACCGTACAGAATATTTTATGTTAAAGACAGACAATAACATAATAAAATTAGGTGGTTGAAGGTAATTTTCTATTTCCATCATTCATGCATCGTGTCTGCTCATAATTAGTAACACTATAAACAGCAGGAGCTAGCAATTGCTCTGCTGCATTTATTTTCCTACGCTTCATTAGCTATGCAGCACTGTGGCTCAGACAAACTAGTGCAACTGGCATGAAGGAAATCATACACAGTGTAATGGACTGGCATACATCCAAACTGCAAATCTACCATGTGATTGATATGACTTCAGCCTCTGATGAGGATGATATTTTGACATCTTGTCAATACCCCTAGAGTTAGTACGATTCAGCCTTGATTGTTCAGATATGATAATATATACAATAAATCAGGTTACACATGATAATATTTTCATCAGGTTGAAAGAAAATCTCAGAATCAAAGCTAACTAAGCGTGGGTTTGTGATCTTAAACCCATGTGTCACTTGTGCTGTTTAATGTAAAAAAAACAAGAAAACGTCATATCGGCACAGACGTGTAGTCAGATATAGTAAAGGTGTGATCGTGTCGGGCATAGTTGGATTCGGCTGCGCGTAGTAAGATCCAGCATGCAAGCTCAAGAGAATATTTTAACATTTAATATTAGGGCACAATCAAATTTTTTTCTCAGATAACACGTAACTGATTAACAAACATTATTAAGAGAAAATGGAAACCAACTGCCAGATATCTACTGTAAATGGTGACATTTTTCACCTATGTTAAAATTTTATACCTCATTTTTAAAGGGAACCAGTTACCAGAAATAATGCTATTAATCTGTAGATATGCGGTTAATCTGCAGGTTATTGGCGGTATAATGATGTCTGGCGTCTGCACGCAGCGGGAAGAAAATAATAATAATAATAATCTTTATTTTTATATAGCGCTAACAGATTCCGCAGCGCTTTACAGTTTTTGCACACATTATCATCACTGTCCCCGATGGGGCTCACAATCTAGATTCCCTATCAGTATGTTTTTGGAGTATGTTTTTGGAAAATGAACTTTACTCTCCCCTCCAGCATTTGGTTTCAGAGCTTCCACTGTAACCGAGCCCCCCGGCCCTCACTGACAGCTGTAAGTCAGGGTCGGGGGCTCGGTTATAGCGGCCGCTCTGTATTCTCAGTGCGGTGACTTAACCAGCGGCGCCCCCATCTCCATGGCTGAAAATGATGGTGGTGAGAATAAAGTTAACTTTCTCCCCGCTGAATTTGGCTACATGCAAGTGCAAGACAGCATAATAATGCTGTTAACATGCAGATTAACAGCATATCTGTAGGTAAAATCATTATTTCTGGTGACAGGTTACCTTTAAAGGAAATCTGTAGGCAGATTGTTGCTTTATAATCTGAGCGCAGCATGATGTAAGTTCTGAGAGCCTGATTCCAGTGATTTGTCACCTACTAGGTTGTGTTTAGGAGGTTATAACTACAGGACTAGCTGTCTCGTGTCTCCTAATCAACTGCTCTGTGAAACCCACCCACACCACTGATTAGTGTATTTCTACCTATGCATAGAGTGCACAGAAAGCAGGTTATATAGTGCTCACAGATAAATATGCAGATGAGAAAACAGTCATTTTATCAAAATGACAGCAAGCAACCAAGTAAGTGACACATGGCTGAAATCAAGTTCTCTTTTCCTTCATTATGCTGCTCTTAGATTACATATCAAAAAGCTGTAGACAGATTCATTTTAACAATAATTCCACTATTTCATTTGATAGGTGTGAAATAAGAAAACCAAGTAAAATACATAACATTTAAAACAACTGAGGTGATATTGTAGGGATCAAAGGTGTATCTAGGTTTTCTGGCAGCTGAGGCAAGATTTCAGTTTTGCGCCCGCCCCCCGAAGCACATGTGCAATTTGTACACTTAGTCACATGCTGATGAGCTGCTTGTCCTAATTCAATGTTCAGTGAAAAACAGATAAGCAGAAGAGAAGCTCGTTGTCACATAACAGCATAAGTATGAAAATCGCATGAGTGAAGTGGCCATGTGATGACTGCTGGAACCAGCAAGCAGAGCTGAATCCTGACAGTGAGGATATTACACCCTGTTAGGATTGGCTGCAGGGCCTAATTGTATAATTAAAGGGTGCGTCCAGGTTTGAAAATCTGCAGTCACTATAGGTGGCTACAGGCTTCTGAATTCTCACAGTGCATCCACGGCACACTTTTAGGATTCTCACTTGCACAAGTATGTGATTTGGATACTTCTGGCCACATTCTGACTGGACGTGCCCGGCCTCACTCAATTCATTTTCATTGAGTGAGGCCAATCATGTCTAGTCAGCATGTGACCACATGTATGCAAACTGCCGACACCAAAGAATCCTGACAGCGTGTTTTGCGTTCTGTGAGAATTCAGAAGTCTGCAGTCACATAGAATGACTGCAGACTCATCTCAAACTTGGAGAACCCCTTTAATGCTCCTAACATAAATAAAAATATGAGAATTAGTATCACAAAAAAATGTATATCCAGGTACCTTATAGATGACGTTATCTCTGACGTTATATCCCGTAGAGTGTAAATCCGCAAGGACAGGGTCCTCTCCCCTCTGTACCAGTATGTCATTGTAAATTTGTTTACTGTAAACGATATCTATAACTTTGTATGTAACCCTTTCTCATGTACAGCACCATGGAATTAATGGCGCTATGTAAATAAATAATAATAATAATAATCTCTGGAGTCGCTCTCTTTCTTTTCTTCTTCATCTTGTCCAGACTTCATGAGTTTTCTCATCCACAGCTGTCTCTGCAGACATCCATCTTCTCCAGTCTTGTGCAGCATATGCCACATGACACCCTTAAAGATAGCGGTGTCATTATAATGCTCCCAAATAAAAATATTTGCCCTACACTGAGCCTCTGAATAAATAATTGCCCCTAACTATATTCCCTGCACAAACTATGATCCCATGCTGTCCCTCTTATGGTAAATGCTCTCCACACTGCTCCCTCCTTTCCATACTGGGCACCCTCTACACACTGTTCACTCACACTGAGTCCCCCTTATAAGGCCCAGTCTCTAAACTGTGTCCCCTCATCACACCCCTTATATATACTGTCACCTCCTAGCTGTGCCCTTACACTGTTTCCCCATGCTACACAGTCTCTATTCTGTGCCCATTCACACTTTTCCCCCATACTGTCTCATCGCACATTTCCCCCTCCCTTCTCATACATTTACCCTCTCACTTTCCATACTGACACCTCACACATCCCTCTGAATCCCCATACTGTGTCCACTCCCATCCCATCACCCCCATACTATGTCCACATACTTTTTGCCTCACTCCTTATACTGTGTCTGCACCCATACCACCACTCACCACACTGTGTCCGCACCTTTCCCCCATACATGCCCCATCTCATACCTTACTCCTCATATTGTGTCTTCAAATTTCTCCTGCTCCTCATATTGTGCCTGCACCTGTCCCTTCATTGCTCCCCAAATTTGTGTCCTCAAATCATATGCTGTTACACAAAATGTCACCCAGCCCCATTATACTAAAAAATCCCATCATAGTAAATCTTCCCACACAGTAAATACCCCCACACACAGGGAATACCCCTCTCACACACACAGTAATTACCCCACACACATACAATAAATACCCCCTCACACACAGCAAATACCTCCCACACACAGTAACTACCCCCACACACAATAAATACCCCACACACATACACATAGTAATTACCCCCACACACAGTAAATACCCACCTCCACAAACATACAGACAGTAAATAACCCCCCTCCACACATGCAGTAATTGCCACCCTCCATACACACAGTAAAGCCCCCACTCCCACACACAGCAAATACCCTCCCCCACACACATAGCAAATACCCCCCCCACACTAAATACACCACCACCCAGTAAATACCCCCTCCTATCTTCGGTGTCTTCAGCTACACTAACGTGGGGCACTTTACTACCCATGTGTGCCTCTGCAGCACCAGCGAGTAATGTCAGTAGCGTGATCACATGGCATGATCACACTGCTGGCATCGCTCTGACCTGGTGTTCAGAGCTTCAATTGTACTCGCATCTGTTAGATGCGAGTACTGTTGAAACCCAATGTGCTGAAGTTTCTCTTTACCGACAGTCTGCTCAGAGAACAGCCGACACCCAATCCAGTGGGCAGCAGAATGCAGCCGCTGGGGGAGACACTTGGGCCACCACATTAGGCTTTGCGACTGCGCCCCCCTGCCGGTTGTGCTGGGGACACATGCCCCAGCTGCCCTCCCCAGATATGCCTCTGGTAGGAAAGACTCTTGCAATATAATTTAAAGATTATCGGTTGCATTTATTAAAACGTGTTTCCAATAGAAGCCAGTGATAGCACTTTAGGAGAACTAAAACAAAATAAACCTGAGCTCCAAATGGCTGCGAATTTACAGTTTGCTATAAGCCAAGAAGAAAGGAACAGTAAAGAATATTAATTCTACAACTTTCTTTTGTTCTGCTACTTAGCAGCCTTTACTGTTTTAATTTTTTTAATATTAAAACAATTAGTTATTTCATGAAAGGCATAACAATTCATGTGCTAGTTAAAGAGGATTTGTAAGGTTCCCTCATGTGTCATTTTTGGTAAATATTTGTACTACATAAAATATCAACATACAGTTATGTGAGAATGTGTGCAGTTATTAAAAAAGGTTCTTCTGTTTTTCCAACTATGAAGTTCTGGATAAATTTACATTTGTTTGTTACCTGTTGCAGGGAGGTGATATCTTTACATAGCTTAACACTGTCCAATTAGTGTAGACTGATTAAATAGAAACACACCCAATTGTCAAATTATTAATTATTTTCTAAAATAAATAACATTGGAAGAGCACAGTGTTATGCCCCAGAATGGTCATTAAAAAGAGAGTTCAAGTAATAAAGCAAGAAATTATGTCAAGAATGGTGATAGGTCGTATTTATGTCTTTTATAGAAGAATAAAAGCTAACAAAACATGAAGTCAAATCTTAAGTATTAAATATTACTTAATCTTAAATATTACTCAAGAGTATTGCACATGCCTAGGGAATCCATAAAAGTTTGGTAATGCATTATTGAAAGTTTGTTTTAACTTGAGTTATTGTTTGAAAATCAGATTTGTTTTAGTAACATATTTGCCATATATTAAATGATTTATACAATCTGCTAAAGCAGTGTTTCCCAAGCTGTGACACTGGCCCCACCAGTGCTGCACCAAATAGGTGCTGATAAGGTACAGATGGGGAGGCAGTTTTCAAAGAAGTGACCAAATTCTGCATCATTATTTTATAGGAGTAGAAATCTCTGGTTTTATTGCATATGTGAGTCATTCTGAATTTATTGTAATGTTAGAGAGGGTTTAGGAAGCAAAAAAAGAAAATTTGAGTGTTGACTTCTGCCACAAATAGTGAGGCTCATTTTGTTTTGTCTGATGAGGCCAGGGCACTATCTTGGTCTATCCAGTGCTGACTAGCCATTACCTTGGTCTGTCTGTTAGGGCACCAGTAAAAATAGAAGTTTTAGAAGTCCTATATTAAAGTATTAAACCTTAAAGTAAAAAATACACATTTTCTTTGTATAAATAGCCGGTATTTTGAATGTGTGTATTGAAGCGTTCAAGTGTAAATTCTCAATATAGTTTGTTAGTACTGATCCTAACAGTGAATAAACAAGATATTTAATTTCTATAATTAAAAAATAGAAGAGCACTACTAAGTATTGAACACCATGATCCTCAAGTTATACACTGTTCAAAAAATAAAGGCAACACCACATCTTAGATATCACTGTATGAAATGTTCCAGTTGCAAATCTTTATTCATTACATAGTGGAATGCGTTGAGAACAATAAAGCATAAAAATGATCAATGTAAATCAAAATTAATTGCCCATGGAGGTCTGGATTTGGATTAATACTCAAAATTTAAGTGGAAAATCAAATTACAGGCTGATCCAACTCCAGTGGAAATACCTCAAGACAAGGAAATAATGTTCAGTTGTGTGTGTGGCCTCCACGTGACTGTATGACCTCCCTACAATGCCTGGGCATGGTACTGATGAGGTGGCTAATGTTCTTCTGAATGATCTAGCCTCAGACCTAGATTAAAGCACCAGTCAACACCTGGTCAGTCTGTGGTGCAACGTGGCATTGGTGGATGGCATGAGACATGATGTCCCAGATGTGTTAGATTGGATTCAGGTCATGGAAATGGACAGGCAAGTTCACAGCTTCAATGACTTCATCATGCTGGAACTGCTGACACGCTTCAACCACATGAGGCCTAGCATTGTCATGCATCAAAAGGAACCCAGGGCCCAGTGCACCTGCATATGGTCTCACAATGGGTCTGATGATCTCATCCCAGTACCTAATGGCAGTCAGTGTATCACAGTCTAGCACATGGAGTACTGTGTGGCTTTTCAAAGAAATACTTCCTCACACTATTACACACTCATTGCCAAACCAATCATCCTGGGGGATGGTGCAGGCAGCATAACATTCTCCACAGTGTTTCCAGACTCTGTCACTTCTGTTACAAGTGCTCAGCGTGAACCTGCTCTCATCTGTGAAGAGGCCTGGGCACCAATGTCGAATCTGCCAATCTTGGTGTTCTCTGGAAAATGCCAATCGCACTTCATGGTGTTGGGCTGTAAGCTCAACACCCACTTGTGGACATCGGGCCCTCATCACACCTTCATGAAGCCTGTTTCTGACAGTTTGAGTAGACACATGGATGTTACTGGCATGCTGGGGGTTATTTTGCAGGGCTCTGGCTCTGCTCCTCATTTTCCTCCTTGGACAAAGGAGGAGGTAGCTGTTCTGCTGCTGGGTTTTTGCACTCCTAGTATACTGGCATGTCTCTTGGTATCTGTGCTATGCTCTGGACACTCTGCTGACAGACACAGCTTCCCTTGTAGCCACAGCTTGCATTGAGGTGCCATCCTGGATGAGATGCACTACCTGAGCAACTTCTGTGGGTTGCATACTGTACTTCAAGGGCTGAGAGCAATGACAAAATGAAAAAGGGACCAAAACAACAGTCAAAAGGATGAGAACAGAGAAAAGGTCTGTAGTCACCATCTGCAGAATCTCTTCTTTATAGGGGTTGTCTTGCTAATTGCCTGGCATTTCTCCCTGTTGTTTGTTCCATTTGCACAACAACAGGAGAAATTGATTCTCAATTAATGTTGCTTCATAACTGGACAGGTTGGTTTCACAGAAGTGTGACTGACTTAGAATTACATTGTGTTTTTTAAGTGTTCCCTTTATTTATTTGAGCATTGTATTTATTCTCTCTCCTTCAAAAATCTACAAAATATGTTGAAAAACATGAAAACGAATAATAAAATAAACAAGGACAACAAAAGATAAGCCTTGGAAAACCGTTATGAAATGCACATATTTCAGTTGATTAAATATTGTTGTATAGTTAATGATAAATCAGGTTATAAAATTGTTTATCTACTAAACAAGGATATGCTTCATTATACACCAAAACCAATAAAACCAATGAAATAAAAGAATGCACATAGCAATCTAACAGTCATGCCATTTAAAATTAGCATTACAGGCATGCCATTTTTCTTTGGATTTGAAGGATTATTAAAACAAAGTCTCCCTTAAATCGGACAAGACCTTAGGTTAATTGGCAGGTATGTAGGAAGTGTTGAGGAAGATAATGGTAACATTAATTGACCTTTACATTTTCAAAGAAATACAGAGTGATACAACACATTTCAGACAGCTAACAAGACTTTAATCTATCTCAGACAATTTATGAAGATTTCTTTTTCTCATAAGCAGGAACATTGTATATTCAAATTGTTTCATCACAGTAGAGCATGTTCATAAAGAGCAAATGTTTGAGATGCATCATGTTATCTTGTGGCAGCTAATACATTTCACAGAGCATCAACTTGCCAATTAACAGCTGTACAAAAGGTTACTGTTATTTTAGAGGCTGTAAGTGCTAGACTCATGGACTTAATTTCTCACTATATGTCATAATGTTGTCTAATAACACTCTAAATGTAAAATAATAAAATAAATTATCTTGACAATTTTTTTATTATTTTTTTGGCAAAGAAACATTAACTTTGTTGACTTTGCTGAATAAGCCACAACTTCAGAAATAGATATGGGAGAAATGATACACAAGACTCCTGTACTTTGGCCATGTCATTAGTATTTGACCGGTGGACTGAACAAATTGCAAATATCCTTATCTACCAGCTTTCCTGGCTCCTCCTCTACTCTTCTGATTAGCCAGGCGGGAGTGATATCATCAGCAGCACTGGCTAATCAGGAGAAGCCAGGAGATAAGAAGATTTGCAAGTCTCCCACATAGCTGTCACATAGTGCTGACCTGACCTAGTCTGTGGAACGAAGTCCTGTGAATCAATTCTCCCATCTCCATTCATGATATTGATGATAGGTAAAATTTACAACCTAAAACAGTAGAATTGTTTTTATGGATTTTATTATGCTTTGAGTTAATTCCAAACCCCATTGATAATAAATGGAGAAGAGTCAAAACCTATACAAGACCCATAATGCAGCACAGACACTTCCATAAATACATAAAAAATCCAAAAAAGGAAGCAAAGACGCAAAAATCCAATATGCAGATGTATATAAAATAAAGTGCTGGTGCATTTGGTTTAACAAGGCATAGAAATAAGACTACTAGCATAGAGTAAAGGGGTATGCCTCTGTACAAAATGTTGTTAACCATAATGTTGCTAATTTATATGTGACATACCCTCAGGAAAAAGCCATAAAGCAAAACGCATGTTGGGGTCCTTTGTCCTGTGCACCAATCCCACTAAGGTAATACGTTGAACGTCCTGTGATGATGTCTTGTGATTGCTGTTTTGATACTTGGTGGCATATTTATATGAATTGGCAACTTAGGGAAAGACAAGGGACCTGAGCAATGCCCTTTAAATGGAAATATTTTTCAACTTTACGAAAACATCAATTTTGTCTGTTAATTTAGCATGGTCACACTATATTTGCTATGAATTTTAGACATTTTCTGTGCCCTATTTGACAAGGGTATTGCAAGGTTTTATCAGTAGTCCTTAGCCTTCACCCCTTAAAACCTGGACAGGAAACTGGACTTATTTGGGGGCACCTAGGGGGCCCACTGAGTCAGTTGCTAGTAATTGGTACTTGCTGGTAGGAATTGTCATAAACAGGAGACAAAAAATGGTCAAGAAACAAGCTGTGGTCAGAAAATAGTATTAGAAACAAGCAAAGCTGGAAATGAAATCACAGGACTGAACCAGAGTAGATAAAATGTTCACTGGAAGTAGGAGTCAGAGGTTCAGGAGTGTAGCTAGAAAACGTTCCCACTTAGGGCTTACAGAAGTTTAAACTGAAGAACCAAAGTCCCAGGAATAAAACAGGATTGACTCATGTCACCTGCAACTAAAGGTGCTGCACCATCCAGTGATCAAAGTGGAAAAAGAGGGAATAAATACAGGCCTGGATGTTGCAGGTATAAGGCTTTGCTGAAAATAGGTGCAACCTAACACCATGCGCCAATTTGTTGCACACATTTCTGACATGAAGTAATATAATTAATAAGTATTGTAAGGTTAGACTAGACAGCACCAGATTCATCAAAGAGCATAAACCCGCGTTTTAAATCTAGTGCATTTTAAGACTCTGTAGCCTACAATTATGTTAAGAGTTAGATAGAATTAATAAATCAAGACTAATTTTCTTTTCTAGGTACTGCATATGATACAACAAAATATTTTATGATTTCTGCCTGTAAATTGTAATAACCATATTTTTTTAATATACCACATTTGTCCAACAGATTGATGTTGAGCAGTTTTACATAAATACATGTAAAACCACTAAAATTGAAACACTATGGTAGCACTGAGAGTAAAGGTATGGTATAGTTAAAGTAAAATAAAGACATCTGTACATAAATGTTGCTGTCAACAACCAGGATGTTCATCTTACAATTGCATACCTCTAGTAAATTTAGCACTATATACAGTACATTAAACTATAGTCATGGCCACCTGTTCCTCATGCGATCAATTAACAGTTTTCTCTTGAGAATAGCTAAAAAGGAAAAAAAAACACCCAATAGTTTGTGTCACAGATGGTACTGGGGAATTTGAAAAGTGCTACAACATGTTTTTAGAATATTTTATTTTCAACAAAATGTTTATAATAGAATTAGACTTTTCTTGGGAAGAAAAACTTTTCTAAGGTATAAGTCATTTACCCACATATTTTCAAGAAAGATACCATTCTAATTTATGTCCACATGTTCCCCATGTTTGAACTTGGGGCATAAAGAACTTTAAATGTCATATTTGCAAATTGAAATTGCATATTAAAAAAGCCTGAGCACTGGATATATGAAGCAAGATGAAACAATGCTTCAGCGAAACTGACAAAGGTTAATGTTTTTTCTCTCCAGAATGCACTAGCTATAAACCACTGTGCTACAAACCCAACAAACCCATGCCTTAGGATGCCATCATTGACAGTATAAAAAATGATACTACTTTGTCATTTCTCCAAGTTAAATACATTTTTGCAGGTAAATACAGTAAAATTACTACTTTGAGCGTACTGGTAATAAAAGTTAAATCATTTGAACAATTTTGACTGATCCCTTTAGGGTAAAAATCTGCAATTGTCCCATAAATAAAACAATAACTACAATTTCTAAAATGCCAAGCACTAAGCCCTCCTTAACTTGGACAGTATTTCTTAGTGTCACTGATATAGCAAAGAAGTTGTGGGACAATATTATCTTTGGTCATTTGTTATTTTTGCTGTAACAAAGCCGTATTTATTTCTGGAAAGTAGTGAGTTGATAAAGAGGTTTAATTGTTTGTCAGTGAGTCTTACCGTGCAGTTTCTTCATTTACTTCAACCCTGAATTCTATTACTAGTTCAATTCTCTAGACTCCCCTCAATCTAAAAGTCGGGCTCTTAATTATTGCACGGCTGGCAATGCAAGCAAATAATGCCCATGCTTTTGCGTGCTTATTCGTATTCTATCTCTCTCTTTCCCTGTCTTCCTGACGAATCTAATAGACTATTGATTTTTCATCCTTCAAGAGATCAGGCTCCACTTTTACCATTCAATCATGATATTAGCTGTCCATTAACTTGAATTTCATGGCATGACAGCATGTTGACACTTCCAAGGCTGTTCATTCCACCAATCAACACAATGGTATCACTTTCAATATTCAAGTTCTGCGCAGAATGTTCGTCTACATTCTGTCACATTAGGCCAGGTTAATACGACATTGTCACACTTTTTCTATTACTTTGTATCTACAAGTCTGCAATTGGTTACTCTGCATCAATATTAATCAATATGCATTAATCCTGCTTTGAGCAGGGGGTTGGACCAGATGGCCCAGGAGGTCCCTTCCAACTCTACCATTCTATGATTCTATGAATATTCATCGAGTATTTACGGTATGCATGGGAATTATAAGTATGGAAAAAAATAAACGCATTGTATTACTAAACCCAACCGTTACATCCACAAAACTTGTTTAAGAAAAGCATATCCTTTGACATGAAGAATGAGGACTGCACATCAGATTATATTACCTTGTTGCTCAAGAACATTTGTGGAAAAAGGACAGTAATTCATAAAACGTATTCACTTCCACACGGATTTAACAAGATAGCATCTGCTGGACACCAGATTTCTTAACCATGAAAAGTCACCAAAATGTTAAAGAAAAAATTCTTACCCAAATCTCTGCCTTCACCATCCCCCCCAGCATCAACCGCCAGTCCTCACTGCATCTTCAAATTAGCTCCGCTCATCTTGAAATCCTAAGGCTTTCATACTGGGCCAAGACTTTGTGTTTTGTTTAGGGCCCGGGATAGGTCTGCGCAAGTACAAGAAACATAACAGCATCATGATGTCACTGCATGTACTGTGAACCAGTGTGTCCATGCGCAAAACCTTCCTGGTCTCCATGAAAGTTGGAAGTCCTGGCCCAGCATGAGCTGCCCAGAGATTTCAGGTTGAGTGTCAATAATCTAATGATGTAGGGAGGACTGGATGGGTGACGGTGAGAAGCAGAAGAGTGAGATAAATGATAAAGTAAATATTAGGGTTTCTTCTGTGGTGTTGAGAGACCCTAGAGCATAATCTATTCTATTATTTCTAAACACTGTTTTTCGGTGATTACTTTGTATCTCCGTTCATACTGCAACCACACACACAAAGCTGCCTACAGACATCACAAACAAATCCAAAGATTTGCTTTCCAACTTGCCGAACTGCTTGCCCAGCCTATTTCAGCATAATTGGAGGATTACATACTTCACTGCAGGTGAGTCACTTATGCAAAGACATTTGTAATCATGCACTGCCTATTGAATTGCACACTTGCTCTGTTCATACTCCACCCACATAAACAAAAAATACACCATTTGAAAGGTCAAATGATCTGCAGGTGGCCGCACACTACCCCAAAGCACACTACCATAAAGCTGCTTAAAGACATCACAAAACAATCCAAACATTTGTCTTGGGGTCTTTCCAGCATGCCCAAGTGCTTGCCCAGCCTATTTCAGGCACATTGGAGGATTGAACACTTCACTGCATGTGAGTCACATATGCAAACACATTTGTAAACATGCACTGCTTTTTCACTGATTACTTCGCCCCACACACACAAATGATACACCATTTGAAAGGCAAACTTGCCACCTTCAGCAAGAAAAGAGCCAAACAAACCACACATTCACAATGTTATCACTAAATACAGTTTAAACATTCATTTTCAATCCAATTTATTGTATTACCAATCTACATATATAAATACCTGTCTGTGTTCATCATCTCATGAAATACATTTACATTTGACCAGCGCCCTTTTTCTGAAATTGCCTGCGCCCCAGACAAGCAATGTGTGAAAATTTCTCATGGGCCAAGCCAGTAGATAATAAATTTGCAGAGAATAACTTCTCCGCAAATGAAATTTGCCAGGAAAGATATACGTAAGGGTGAATTCAAATTTTGCCTGATCTTCTCATGTCTGCTTATCATAATATATGCTAGGAAACTGCAGTTTCTATGTTTATTTAGATGACTATTTGTATGGTTTGAAGGATTGAAGTAGGCAAGTTCTTTTCCTGTGACCAGTGCTATTAATCTGTACATTGCTACCTTATACTCACATGATGGGGATGATAAGCTCCTAAAAAGCTTGTTCCAGAACGACACTCCTCAAATTGATTGACAGCATTTAAAGTGTTAACATCAGCAGTCAGACCTTAGCTTAATTTCTATCATTGCTGTTACTACCCATATACCAGCATTCGGCATGTGACATAAAAAATATACGTGACACATCCGGTAGAAGTTAGAGCTTATGTCCATTTGATAAAAATGTCTGATTCTGATTAATTTGTATCATTTTTGTTTATCGATCTAACCACTTGGTATGCTCCGCATGTGAATTTCGACTAAAATTCGAACTAATCCACACCTCCTACTCCCGGCTCCAAGACTTCTGGAATGCTCTACCCCAAGAAATCAGGACTAACCAAACTTTAAAGCTTTAGGCACTCCCTAAAAACACATCTGTTTAGAGCGGCGTATCATGTTCCATCAAACTCCACTGCACCCTAAAGCATGGTGGCTGGTGACAACCTCGTGTAGCCTTTATCTATCCCCAGTTCCTCAAGATGGCTTAATCATCATTGTAAATAAGCACCAGTACTTGTCTCTCCCCCCACTTTATTGTAGATTGTAAGCTCTTATGGGCAGGGTTATCAATATCTTCACTTTAACTATTGTATTATCTTTAACGTTATTATTTATGACTTATACATGAACTGTTGAACTGTAAAGCACTGCAGAATATGTTGGCACTACATAAAGAAAGATTTATTATTATTATTATTATTATTACTATTATTACCTTGACTTTGAGATTTCTACCATTCACTGTGAGCATCCCAATCTTTTTCTCCCATTGGATTTGTACAGTTTTATTCAGGAATATTCTAGAAGACCATACTAAACTGAAGTTACACAATTTTGATTGTTTCAATCTTTGCTATCCATGTTATTTAATCTCTATTACATTATATATTTGTTGCCTAAAATGATACAAGAGCTAGCTAAAAAGCCTAAAGTCACACACAAGCTCTATACCTCATTTGGTTATATTGGTAAGTGCCTTCAAATTATGGCATAAAAATGTTTGAGAAATTATTGAAAACAAGAAGACAAGGGGCATAGCAAGATCTAAAGCGGTGTTTAAGAAGTACAGCTCCATAAGCCATATGCACAAAAAAAACTTTTAAAAGTGTGAAAATCTTACTGAAGCATATAAATGCAGTCTAGATTTTGTACATTGCTAACTTAAGACATGTGAGTTTCTATAAACAGTTGAAGAAAATAAATTCTTATTTGTGCTTTCAAACTTCACCGGTCTCACAGCAGCATGTGATCTTGTTGGTTATTAAAAAAACTTTGCCATAAAACTTTCCACACTCTTTAATAGATTTGTCCAAGGCTAAGGAATTAAAAGTAGATTGGAGCTTAAATTCTACAACTTTTGATTTTAAAGGATGGTTAACTTCTACACCTCATAAAATAGGAGCACTGCAATATGGGGCAATGTGGTGAGACCAGAATGAAATTAACTATTTCCTATGATACATCGTGGTTCCAGAAAAGGTTTGATTGTCTTCCTAAATTGGAATTTTTAATTTCATCTAATGATAGACAGACACTGATATTGCTCAGATATTGAATGCTAATAACCCTCTTCCCATGTTTCACCAAATTGAAACATTTTTTTCAGAATTGTCTGTTTGTTTCACACTTAATACTTAAAAAGTAACCATCATGTTGATTTTTAGTTGATAAATCACTAGTACGCATGAAAATCAGCAACTTATAAGAGAAATCTGCTTCTTTTCTCTGATCTTTTAACGCCTTATCCGCCGGAGGTATTTTCGTTTTTGCGTTTTCATTTTTTGCTCCCCTTCTTTCCAGAACCATAACTTTTTTATTTGGCCATGTGAGGACTTGTTTTTTGCAGAAAAAGTTGTACTTTTGAAATTAACCTTTGGTTTTAACATATCGTGTACTGGAAAATGGGAAATAAATTCCAAGTGCGGTGAAATTGCAAAAAAAGTGCAATCCAACTGTTGTTTTTTGTTTGCTTTTTTACTATGTTCACTGAATATTGAAACTGACCTGCCAGTATGATTCTCCAGGTCATTACAAGTTTATAGACACCAAACATGACTAAGTTCTTTTTTTTCTATGTGGTGAAAAAAAATTCCAAACTTTGCTAAAAAAATTGCGCCATTTTCTGATACCTGTAAGTCTCTATTTTTCATGATCTCAGGTTGGGTTAGGGATTACTTTTTGTATGCCAAGCTAATGTTTTTAATGACACCATTTTGGTGCAGATATGATCTTTTTATCACCCATTATTGCATTTTAATGCAATGTTGTGGCGACCAAGAAAAACGTTACTATGGCGTTTTGACTTTTTTCTCCCTATGCAGTTTAGCAATCAGGTTAATTATTTTTTATTGATAGAACAGGCGATTCTGAACTCGACAGTACCAAGTATGTGTAAGTTTGATTTTTTTATTGTTTTATTTTGAATTGGGCGAAAGGGGGGTGATTTGAACGTTTATTTTTTTATTTTTTAAATTTTAATTTTTTTTTTAAACTTTTGGCATGATTTAATAGTCTCCATGGGAGACTAGAAGGTGCCATAACTCGATCGGCTCTGTTACATACAGGCGATGATCAGATGTAGCAGAATTTCTGACTTTCTATGAGTGCCAACCACAGGACGGCGCTCATCGCAATCCAGCAGTGACAACCACAGAGTTCTGCAGAAAACCTCTGGTTGTCATGCCAACCCATCAGTGACCCACGATCATGTGAAAGGGGTCACCGATGGGCTGATTTCTGGCGCTATTGCCGGAAGCGCATGTTAAATGCCACTGTCAGAGTTTGACAGTGGCATTTAATGGGTTAATAGCCATTGTTGGATCGTGATTCCACCCGCAGCTGTTCCGGGCACATGTCAGCTGTTCAAAAAAGCTGACATTAACCGGGAAAAATGTGGGCTCACCGTCGGAGCCCACATCAAGGGGAGAGTGTCTGACATCGGTGTACTATTACTCCCAATATTGGAAAGGGCTTAATCTCAATTAGTGGGTAAAATTAGTTTTCAGTAAAGACTAGTGTTGAGCATTCCGATACCGCAAGTATCGG
>VIAB01014514.1:18045-31972 GCA_009801035.1 Oophaga pumilio | reverse complement strand
AGAATCCTCCGGTTCTCCGGTGGGCCAGTCCGACCCTGTACTTCCATCACCTGTGTAATACTAACGCCTTTTTGCTGAGTTTTTTAATGATAATTTTCAGCTGCTTTTTACAGCACCATCAAAACCTATGAGATTTCAGAAAGCTCCTGCACACACATTGTTTTTTTTTTTTGTCATCAGTTTTTTGGACATAAATCATGTCACTTTTTTCAGTGTTTTTTCCACAATTTTCACCCAATGACTTGAATGGGTGGTGGTGGTGAAAAAACGCTGGAAAAATGCAGCAAAAACACAGGTATCATTTTTTGCAGCGTTTTTTGTGCCAAAACCTCATTCTTTGGAATAGGACTTTTTTTTAATACTAAACTTTATCAGCATGCACAATTAGACAAATCTAATCTAGCATGCCAAAACTGCCACCAAAAAGCACAAAAAAGCATCATAAACGCAAGAAAACCAAGGAAAACATGCCAAAAAAAGCCTAGTGTGAACTCGCCTACTTAAGTTTTTCAAACGACATAGAAAAATGTCTAAAGAGGTCTCGTTTCCCTCGTTACCTCGATAATTTTCCTGTGGTGAAATTATATTTTTCCCAAAATAAACTTTAGTGTTTTCCATCTGCAATTATAGCAAAAAAATGTTTGTGTGCGGCTGTTTTTTCGTGGTGATAGAAAAATGTCTAAAATTCACCTACTGATCTGTGTCTTATGATCTGCTGTGAATAAAATATGGTAATAAGAGATTTCCAAATCATTGCATTCTTTTTTCCTTTACGTTTTATAAAGCATCTCAACTTTTTTTGGGGATTTGGTGTTGTACATTGGTTCCCATTATTGTTATCTCAAATTTTCGCAATGGTTTCTTTTAATTCTCATATTCATTGCTACAAACTTTGACTTTTTGGCAAATTCTGGTATTGCGCTATGTATTTCGTTAATTCTAAAAGTTGTTTGGCTATTTGTTAAGACTATAAATTGCACAGAACCTTTTAGATAGCATATTGTTGCATTCTTGTGTAAATTTCATCTAGTAAGCTGTCGTGGGGATCCTTTTTATCTGTAACCCTCTGAGGTATCAGCTCTTCTAACATTATTTTAGAAGTTTGTCACAGTATCACAGTTCAGTCTCTTTAATCAGCAGCTTCTCCAAAATGTTCATTTTATTCTTCAAAGGTAAACTAACTTGAACTAGAAAAATTGTATAATTTGTGCTTTAAGAAAATAGTAAAAATTTTAATCCAGCAACTGCGAGTACAGACATTGTGGTAAAGACCGGATGAGAAGAATTTCCTTATGTGGTCAGACCTATGACCTCCCACATGCTTGTGCGGTTTGTCAAATGCATATAAGCGAATTACAAACAAAAAAAAAACATTTTAGATAATGCAATTTTTTGTACAATTCATCCAGAATTAAATTCCACTAAAACAAATTTGCTCATCTCTATTGTAAATATATTTATACTTTTTTTAGGAGCAATGACGGAAGGACAGCACACTAGATTTCTTCACCTATAGCTGAGTCCCTGTATATTGACAGTTACAATCATTTTCTTTCGGTAATATTTGTTTTTCTATCCGATTTTTCCTTCTCTCCTTCACAGCATGCGAAACGCAAATTTAGTATTTCCATTGAAGCAAGAAGCACCTATTGATTGGTCACAGAAGTTGGTGGAGAAGTCTACAGAACTGGAGAACTGTGAGAGGAAACTGCTTCTAAAGAGTGGAAATATGAGGCAAGTCAAACTTTGATAAAATAAACCATGATGTCAATAAATAAGAAATAAATTAGTATATTGCCAAAAAGTAAACTGACAACTCCCTGCTAATGTTACTACACAGTGTTATGATTTGGTAGCTGAGGAGGACAGGAGCAAAATACCGCCAAAGCAGCAAGACACCAGAGAGGCTGGAACCTAATAGGTTGCAGATCCCTAAACTAACCGCACAACTAGAAGTAGCCGTGGAGCGCACCTACGGTGATCTTAGACGCCTTGGCACAGCCGGAGAGATAGCTACACCTGAAGATAGAAAGAGGAAAGCTAACTGCCTCAGAGTAAAGCCCCAAAGAAATAGGAAGCCCCCAAACATGTAATGGCGGTTAGACAAGAGGAAAACACGAACACAGACAGAAAATAGAATGAGAAAATGTTGGGGCCCAAATCTGTCTAGAAAGTAAAGTACCGGAGAGAAATTCTGTCTGCAACCCAGAAAAACCCTAATAAAAGTTCCAGCACTTGTGATTACAAAAAACCTGAGACCACACGATCTCGACCACCTATATCAGATCTCTGGTGTGACATATAGCTACCCAGCAATAAAAAATATCAATGGAACAGAGAACAAGTGCAAATACAAAATGAGAACAGAGGCCAGCGCAAGCCCCCAAAGGGGACCCGGCTGAAGTCCAAGGCAAGACTGCAAAAAGCAAGGAAAATCCAACCACAGAAAAAAAAACAGAAAGTCACCTATCTGAATGAAAGCAGGAAAGCAAGCTGAAATTCCAACAAAGACCTGGAAGCAACAATTGATTACCGGCGAGGATCATGGGAGATCAGCTCACTTATATCAGGCCAGTCAGCCCCACCTGACACCCATTCCTTAATTGGTTCAATACCCTTAGCAACCACTGGAGGGAGCCTCAGCTCCGAAGTCGTCTCCAACACATTCACAACAACACAGTCCAACTCTGATACAATCTTCAGACACTGTATATAGAGGCAGAAGAACACCTCCCTTACGGGGCAAATTTACATTTTTATGCTTTTTTTTCTCCCCTTCTTCCAAGAGCCATTACGTTTTTTTTTTATTTTTCAGTCATGATAGCCGTATGAGGGCTTGTATATTTTTTGATTAACAAGTTTTAGTTTTTAATGGCGCCATTCATTTTACCATGACCAGGAATAGAATACATTCTCCATGAAATATATCACATGCTTAACCCAGCAGGAAGTTTCAGAGTTTGATCCGAGTGTCAGCATGGTGTTATCCGAATCACTCAGATGAGAGAATCTTAGCATGCTTTGAGGAGAAGATGGATAACTAAATTTCTCTATCTTCTTCGTTCTATGAGTCTGCGGAAATTGGATGTCATCCGAGTGCCGCCCGATATTTTCCATGCAACCAGACACTTGAATGGGCGATTGGCTTCTGATTTCGCAGTGAAATAGTAATATGCTACAATTTCTTTCACAGACAGAGGAAATAATTGGTAATCAGCATTTCCCTATTGCATAACATTGTTTTAAGTACTATCTGAGAAAAAATTGGATAGCATTAATCCGATGTATAACAATAATATGTGAGCCAGCACTTAAAGGAATTGTTTTGTTTCAACTTTTTTAGCTCTTAGGTTCATTGATACTTAGAATTACAAACTGAGCTTTACTTACCCTCCCCAGTCTTTGTTGATCATCTTCAGTGGTGATCTTACTGGTTGGCTGCAGTGCTGCCCGCGCAAATGTCACCGCTGCAGCCAATCAACAAAAATCTGAGTAGCAGTGGAGAGGCAGTGCTGCTTGTGAGGATGGTACGTAAACTCCAGTTGGATATTTTAGACATCAGCTGGCCTATGAGCTAAGAATTGTTGAAATGGGACCTCTTTAATGTCTATTGGTAAGAGGTCCATTCTCCAATGTTAAAGCCTCTGTGTGTAAGATAAGCCAGTGTAGATATTCACATACTGTATAGGGGAGAGTGTGGTATGTGCTGTTATTTTGATATCATTCTTTTTTCTTTTTCTATAGGAAAATGGGTCTCAGTGTTCTCACTCCTTGGCTCGCCCCAATAATCTGGGATAACATATATAACATCAACATTTTAGATAAGCAACACAAAGATACAAGAATTGGATTGTTTGTATTTGCTGTCAAAAAGTAAGTATATAATGGAAACTAATGGTTGGTTCATGGTGCATGACGTGTAGTGTTGAGCGACTGCCGATCGGTGACTCGCTTGCTGGTCGATGATCATTTAGTAGTTTGCTTAGTTCAGGTGTGCACTGAACGATCAGTAATGGATTATTCAGTGCACATAGGCTGTTGTTCTCAGCAGCTCGAGTCCTGTTTACACAGGATGACGCGCAGACGAAAAAGATTTTGTGTGCAGTACAAAAACATCTGCTCGATTATAATGAAACCTGCGTTCTTAAGAACGAATTGTGCAGTGTAACGTGACGATAACTAAGTTTGGTGGTGGTGTAAGTTGAGGTTATTTTGCTAGTATTCCTTTTAGATAATCCGTTAGTGTAGGCATGTCACGCATCATAACAGGAAACCATCAAGAGCTTGAAAGAATGTAAAAGGAATATGAAAAAATAAGGTTAGGGCTTGAGTTTAAGTTCCCTTTCCTCCAAAGTCAGTTTTGTCTCTCGTATAGAACATTTTTTTTTCTTTATTTCTTCACTTCATTGTTTTGTTACGTTTGGGGTGTAAACTTTTAATTTTGATCTACAAAGCAGAATGTGGGTCTTTTTTTTGGTGGGGTGAGAGGGGGTTTGATAGGTAGGAACACCTTATTGCATCAGTCAGTATGAATATCATGATACCAAATTTATAAAATTTCATTTATGATTTCTTTCTTTTTTGTTAAAAAGTATAAAAAATTTACACCCTTTGAAAAAATAAATCTATGTTTTTTGTGATCGTAGTCTGGGAGTCGAAGGTTTTTCAATTTTCTATCAATAGTTATCTGACGGCTTATTTTTTGCATACGAAGCTAATGTTTTCTTTGGCACCATTTGTGATACATACGGTATTTTTTGATCACTTTTTGTTTCATTTTTGGAAGGATACATGAACAAAAAATCTATTTGAAATTGTTTGCTAAAAGACATTTTTACTGTGTTCACAATCAGTTTAATACACCGTTCCCAGTTCAGTGAGTGTTCACATGATTGCCCAATTTACCTTTTTTTTTTTAGTTTTACTCAAGCTACTCAATTAAGAAAAGAGCCATTTTGCAATTTTCGGTTTACTGAGTTTTATGGTGACTTTTTGTTGCATAACAAACTGTAGTTTTCATTGGCATCACTCTGTGATATAATTGACTTTTTGAACTTTTTTAAAGTCATTTTTTGTAAGACGAGCTGAACAAAAACAGCAATGTTGAAATAGATTTTTATTTTTTTACTAAATTCACCATAAAGTATAAATAGAATTTTTCACATGATGATGCCAAATATGGGTTATTTTTGCAAGGATTTATTTTTCTATTTTTTATAATTTTTTTTAACTTGTGTTCTATTTAAAACAGCATCTGAAAAATGTCCTTCTTTAGCAGATTAACCATTTAAACACAGCTATGTCCTCCTCTTGTAGATTAACCTTTTAGAAGCTGATGTATTCTCCTGTATTATTTGAGTTACAAAACATACAATGACAACTTATTGCATGGTTCATGAATAACAATATTTGGTAAATTTCAGTTTGCATACCTTCAGCCACCTGTTCACTCAATACAAGTGAATTTGTAAGGGGGTCAGGGCTCTTCCCCTTTAAATGTTTATTCTGCTATGTACGTTTACCTGTATATCATTGTAATATTTTGGTTTGTGACGTATTTTCATATGTGTTGTATTTTTGCCACATTATTCTGTGTGCAAGATAGGGACAGTGAAGTTAGGCTAAAGGGCCACTAGATGGGGGCACTGAGTACACTGCATATTAAGGTGTAGCCGTAGGACATTTAAGAGTTAACAGTAGGAGGGGTAGATGAGGAATAAGATAGTGAGGCTTCCTGGTTAGAGTCAGTCAGGGGGTAGACCCCTGTGTGTGCTCAGGCGGCCTATGGCCTGGGTTGCTCAGCTATCACACAACGTTTTGCAAGTAGACGCCCAGCCATCCATGGAAAAGAGTGGGAGTAGAAAGAGAGGAAGAAAAGAGTAAAGAGCACGGTATCCACAGGAACATAGTGAAAAAGTCAGTGAAGAAGTTACTGATGAAGTTTAGGTGCTTAATTAGTAGAGTGGGCCACCAGCGAGTGCGCGGGCAGGATAACCGTATAGGGGTGGACGACCCAGTGGATAGTGTTTCAGTGTCTGGTCTGAAGTCGGGTCCAGGGAGATACGTTGAAGTGGCGTTTTCACCGGGCTTCTTGTCCCATTATATCTTTGTGGCCTATTCCAGTGATTTAGAAGAAGTTAGGGAAAGACGAACAAAATGCATTGCTGGTACTGTGACAAGTGGGCTGGAAGTGTTATGGATGTGCTGTGTCCTGAAGAGAATAAATCTGTTATGCTGAAAGTTGCTTTGGATTCTGTCTCCAGTCTTTTGAGTGAAAAGAAGAACAGGGGACGCAGTCATTCCACGCTTCCATTGGCATGCCCATGACACGATCATGGGTGCAGATTAGTTGACATGACAGCCAGGGGTCTGCTGAGTACTTCCGTGCCTGTCATCACGAGCCTCCTGTGAACGCTGGAGATCGTGATTTCTGCTATACGTAGCAGTGATGATGCACTGCTATGTATACCACAAGCTTCAAGCCCCCTTAGGAGACTATTAAATTCAGTATAAAGTAAAAACATTTTTTTTCCATAATATGAAAAAAATAAAAAAAAGTTCAAATGACGCCCCCCTTTTTGCCCTATTAAAAATAAAACAATTGAAAAAAAAACAAAATACGCATATTTGGTTCCACTGATTTTAGAAATGTACGATCTATCAAAATATAAAATAAATTTATCTGATTGGTAAATAGTGTGATGAGAGAAGAAAAACGCCAGAGTTTTATTTTTTTGGCTGCTGCAATGTTGCAATAAAATGCAATAAATGGCGATCAAAACACTGTATCTTCCCTAAAATGGTATCAGTTAAAACGTCAGCTCAAGGCACAAAAAACAAAGCCTTCACACAGTCACAGATCCCAAAAAAGAAAACGTTAAAGGTCTCGGAAAACAGCCACTAAAGCAGTTTTCTTTTTCTCTTTTTTACAAATTTCTGAATTTTTTTACACCACCTAAATAAGAAAAAGCTATACATGTTTGGTATCTGTGTACTCGTACTGACCTTGTGAATCATATTGCAAGGTCAATTTTACCATATAGTGAACATGCTAAATAAAATACCCAAAAAACAATTGTGGAATGGCACTTTATTTTGCAATTTCAACACACTTGGATTTTTTCCCCCTTTTCCAGTACACTGTATGGTAAAATGAATGGTGTCAATCAAAAGTACAACTCCTCCCGCAAACAACAAGCCCTCATATGGCTATATTGATGGAAAAATAGAAAAGTTATGGCTCTTGTAATAAGGGAAGGAAAAACAACAAATAAAAAAAAACCTGGAAAATCGTTAGTGATGAGGTTAAAGAGCTAATTTACACATTTCCCATAAAGACTTCCTAATAAGACTCCAAACTGAGCTGGTTTCATTAAATAGAGCCAATACCCCTAAAACTGATTTAAGGGCATTTCATTGAGACAGTCAAAGGCTGCTCCTAACAGGTAAGGGACAAGTTCCCTAAAACATCTGTCTAAAGATGAGTATCTGAATTGCTTTTTATCCGTAGTCATTTTGCATGGCTGTTGAAATGCTCAGACATTTACCTATGGAGTAGTTACCTTACTGTTGATTTTTTTTTATTCACTTCCAGAGTTTTTTTCAAATTTAATCCAGAATCTGCTAAAAAAATAAAATGTCATAACCTGTCACATCAATATAATTATATCATTGCTGCAAAATAAACTTTTCTTGAACTCGAGAGTGATATAAATTATTACAGTGTTGATATAAATGGCTGGCTGGATGACAGATAGTTTTGTCTTCATAAGTAACTTTAGGTTAAAGCCTATTATTGTATTTAAAGGGGATGTCCACTACTCGGACAGCCCTCCTCAATCAGCATGTTTACACCCATAAAATAACAACACCTAAACTTACCTCTGGCACGGTTCCAGTGATGTCTCCACTCTCTCTTCCGGGGCTAACGTGAGATTATGTCACGTTAGCCCTGCACCAAATAAGTGCTGTCTTCACTCTCCCCACCTTCGGACAAATCAGACATCAAGGGGAAGTGAGAGCTGCGACTTGCCACTCACTTTCTCTTGATGTCTTTCGTCCGAAGGCAGGGATATTTAAGCCAGCACTTATTGGGCACAGGGCTCACATGACACAACAATTTTACTTAAGCTCTGGGAGAGGGAGTGACGACACCACAGGAACGGCGCTGGCACCGGAGGCGAATATAGGTGTTGTTTTACGGGTGCAAACATGCTGATTGAGACAGGGTTGTCCGAGTAGTGGATAATTCCATTAATAAATTAAATTGATTCTTTACAGGTATATCCAATTCCTTCTACCATTCCTGGAATCTGCGGAGCGTTATTTCATGGTTGGTCACAATGTTACATACTATGTATTCACGGACAATGTTAATGATGTAGTTAAACCCAAAATGGCCGATGGTCGCATCTTGCAACTGCACAAAGTGACTGCTGACCAACGCTGGCAGGATGTGTCCATGAGAAGAATGGAAACCCTCACGATTTTCACCAAAGAGTATATGCCCAATGAGATAGACTACCTGATATGTGCTGATGTGGATATGGTATTCAATGATCATGTAGGCGTTGAAATACTTGGAGACCTGGTAGGTACTCTCCATCCAGTATTTTTCCTTTCTGAACCAAAGTCCTTTACATATGAACGTAGACCAATTTCGGCGGCATATATACCACAAGGGGAAGGAGACTTCTATTACATGGCTGCTCTGTATGGTGGAAAAGTGGAAGAAATTTACAAACTTTGTATGGAATGTCAGAAAGGTATTATGGAGGACAAGAAAAAAGGTATAGAAGCTGTGTGGCAGGAGGAATCTCATCTGAACAGGTATCTGTTCTACAATAAACCTACTAAGATACTTTCACCCGAATACCTCTGGGATACCGACCTACCTAATGGTGAGTTCATCAAGAAGAAGCGATTCTTAGCCGTGCACAAAAACCATAAAGAAGTGAGGAACTAAGATGCTGTTATGCAAAGATAAAACGAAATATGTAATGTGTTCATCTAGTAAGGAACTAGAAGCAGTTCTACCCTTATGTTTACAAGCTAGGAGTTGATTTATTGCACGCTCCTATCAAGGATATAGAACTTTACATTTTATCTTTTAGGTGTTGAGTTGATCATACTGGAAGTGGAGATAACCATTGCAAACAGCAAATCATGTTCCTGCTTTTCTCATTATGCATATGTCTCTTTGCTAAAGTGATTGGGAGAATTTGAAAAATGTTTCAATGTTCTTTAACTTCTGTTTCAATAGATTTTTATTTACCGTATTGTCTGGCGTAAAAAGACAACTATTTAACCCCTTAAAATCTACTTAAAAGTCGGAGGTCGTCTTATACGCCGGGTGTCGTCTTATAGGGCTGTGCGGAGGAGTGGTCCCGATGATGAGGTGAAGGTGGAAATGCAGTATCCCTATTACCTCCTTGCGGCAGCAGTGCTCTGTGCGGCTCCCTGTGCTGATGGGGGGGCGGCTGCGGCGGCAGCTCTTTGTGCAGCGTGGGGGTTTCGCCGGCAGCTCTTTGTGCAGCATGGGGGTCTCTGCCGGCATTTCCTCAAAACCCTAAGGCCCCTGCAGCTCCATTTCTGCGATGCGGTGGCCTCAGGGAAAATGGCCACTGGGGGCGGCGCATGCTCAGATCCAGAACTCGTCCCGAGATCTCGGGAGACGAGATCTCGAGACGAGACCTCGTTGCCGAGATCTGAATCTGAGCATGTGCCACCCCCATGTTTTCCATTTTATTTCATTCTTGGGTTTCTCGATCAAAGGGATTATTGGTTTAGGTATTTGTAGTTGTTGGTTGGTTCTGTTTTTTCTTTTGTTTTGTTTATGTATCTTTTAATGTCCACGTATTTTACGAACGCTATATCTTCTAATTTATATATTTCTTGCAGTATATAGAAAGGTAATAGCTCTTTAGTTCCTTCTTGCTGTACAGTATGTTATCTAAGTGATTGACACCTTTTTTTTCCCATTCCTCTAATGTTACATATGGTAATGCCGATTCCAGAATCCTTATTGGGATATTTTTTATTTTATCCTGGATGGGATGGTCTGTTAGTTTTCTGTTTAGTAGTTTCCATGATCTAATTGAAGCTTGTAGGGTTGGAAATTGTGGCAATTGAAGAGATGAATCTAAGATATGGGCTAAAATTAGAGATTTTAATGATTTGTTATTGTTTAATATTTTTCAAGTAATACCCATCTTGTGTTATCATTACTGTTGATCCATTTTTTGACTTTGCTTGATTAAATTGGTTAGGTAGTAGTTCATTATATTTAGTACACTTTTGGTCTTTTACTGCTCCAAATAAATCCAAAAACTTGGGTTTGTAATTTCTGTAGCCAGTTTTAAGAAACCTCAAGAGGGATTGTTCTAAATGCATAAAGTATTTTAGGGAGACAAAACATCTTGTATGTCAATATTTTTCCCAACCAAGATATGTCTTGTCTTGTTTGGCAAACTTTGTGATATCAATCTTTATGTTGTTCTGAATTAAGGCCACATTTGTATCTATTAAGTCTTTTGTTTTCCTAGTTATTTGAATTCCCAAAATATGTGTCTTTTTCCTATATTTGCTTGAATTCTTTCTTAATACTCTCCTTTTGTTCCTCATCCAAGCAGAAGTCCAAAATTTGTGATTTGTTCTGATTTTAGAAAACGAGACCTTGGAAAATTCATCTATTGTTTTGGTTATCTCTCTAAGTGATTCTAAAGGATTAGTTATGGTGAGAATTACATAATCTGCAAATAGATTTATTTTATAGTTTCTGACTTGTTGGATTACCTTTAATTAGAAGATTTATTCTCATTTTTTCTGTGAATGGTTCCATTACTATTGCAAATAATATGGGGGAGAGAGGGAAACCTCGTCTCGTTCCATCGGTGATGTTATTACTTTAGCCGAGGGATTTTTATACAGTGCCATTATTCCATTCATGATGGGACCAGTAAAGCCAAATTTTTCAAGGGTGAAAGTCAGACATCCCCAATGAATCCTATCAAATGCCTTCTCTGTATCCAAGGTGAGGAGCAAAGTTTGTTGTAATTACAGTGACTATTTAAGAATAAAAGTTTTTTTATTGGATTTTATGGTGAATTAAATAAATATTTTTTTTCTATTCAGACGCAGAAGTCATGTTCTGGAAAATCAGATTCATTTTTTTACAGGGAAATTCATGTGAAAAAGTTTAAAAAAGAAAATGTTTACAGTGTGAACAAAAACATATGAAAATGGGCATTAGTATTCTGACTAGTTAATTGTGGAGCATTGGAAATTGCAATCTTTGTGAACCAGAATGAACAAATACACAGCAGTTCAATAATTTATTTTATTTTACACCATTAACCATGTAGTATAAGCTATAAGACATTGTTATTCTTCAGGTCAGTACAATTACAGCGATACCGAGTTTGTATTCAATTGTATGAAAAAGTGTTTACACCCTTCCTGATTTCCTATTTTTTTCCATGTTTGTCACACTTAAATGTTTCAGATCACCAAACAAATTTAAGCATTACTGTAGACAAAAATAACACAAGTAATCACAAAATGCAGTTTTTAAATGAATGTCTTTATCATTAAGTGAAAAAGAGATCCAAACCTACAGGGCCCTGTATGTAAAAGTGATTGCCCCTAAACCTAATAACTGGTTGGGCCACCCTTAGCAGCCACAACTGCAATCAAGCGTTTGCGATAACTAGCAGAGTCTTTTACAACGCTCTGGAGGAATTTTGGCCCACTCATCTTTGCAGAATTGTAATTCAGCCACATTGGAGGGTTTATGAGAATGAACTGCCTTCTTAAGGTCATGCCACAGCATCTCAATCAAATTAAGGTCTGGACTTTGACTAGGCCACTCCAAAGTCTTAAATTTGCATTCAAAGGTGAACTTGCTGGTGTTATTTGGATTATTGTCATGCTGTATAACCCAAGAGTGCTTCAGGCTGAGGTCACGAACTGATGGCTGGAAAATCAGCTTCAGGATTTTTTGGTAGACAGCAGTTTTCACAGTTCCATTTACAGCAGCAAATCTTCCAAGTCCTGAAGCAGCAAAGAAGCCAGCTTTTCTCATTATACAGATGTCTCTTAGCTAAAGTGATTGGGAGAATTTGAAAAATGTTTCAATGCTCTTTAACTTTTAGAAGAACAACAGAGGGGAAGAAGCCTGACATAGGAACACACATTTCATGTTTTGTTTTTCTTTTGTTCAGGCACTGCTGTAAGCATTCTTTGTGTTACTTTAATATATACAGTATAGCGTCATAGTCATTGAGTCATGTGATTTGGTTATTATAACCTCTGGACTTTTTTTTTTTTTTTTTACAATTTACATCAGCTGTGATCTGATGTCTCAGTGAACTGGCAGACCATCTTTTTTACTATGATGGATTTTAATTGTTTATCAGAGGGGATGATGATTATTGTCATGCTGTATAACCCACGAACTGATGGCCGGGCAATATGCTTCAGGATATTTTGGTAGACAGCCGAATTCATGGTTCCATTTACCACAGCAAGTCTTCCAAATCCTGAAGCAGCAAAACAGCCACCACCACATTTTACTGTTGGTATGATGTTCATTTTCTGAAATGCTGTGTTACTTCTATGCCGGATGTAATGGGACATACACCTTCCAAAAAGTTGAACTTTCATCTTTTCAGTCCACAGTGTATTCTCCCAATAGTCTTGGGGTGCATCAAGATGTTTTCTGGCAAAACTGAGACAAGCATTTATGTTTTTATTGCTCAGCCATGGTTTCCGTCTTAGAAGTCTACCATGCAGGCCATTTTTGCTCAGTTAATTTCTTATGGTGGACTCATGAACACTGAACTTAACTGAGGCATATGAGGCCTGCAGTTCTTTGGATGTTGTTGTGAGGTCTTTTGTACTTCTTGAATGAGTCGTTGCTGTGCTGTTGGGTTAATTTTAGTCGGCTGGCCACTACTGGAAAGGTTCACCACTGTTCCATGTTTTCGTCACATCGGAGATCACAGTGACTCGTCGATACCTGCGCAGAAGATCTCTGAATACAGCGCCTAGAGAAGGGGGGAAGAGGTATGTATTTCTGAAGGAGAGCAGGGCGAAGGTGCAAGATTCCGGGGACATAACTGATGTGCATTGGAGGGGGGTAGTATTACAATGAGGAGAGGAGGCAGGGATTTCTTCCAGACACCATATGCCTCAGAGCCTGGAAGAAATCATTAGCATAAGGAAAGAGTATGACATTTCTCCACAATAAGACCATTAATATGAGGCATACAGGTAGGACTAGTGTAACATTTCTAATACCTGTATGCCCATATTAATATGTCATATACGTCCTGGGGCGTGACAGATTCCCTTTAAACATATATTGTAGGAAAAACACATATGTAATTTGCACCCAGAAGCGGGTGCAAAAAAGCGACATAATAGAAGTTTAAAATGCAGCATTTTTACTGCCAAGAGAGGTTTTGCCTACACAAAAATCATAGCAAGAACGCTGCGCGTGAACATAGCCTTACATTGATACCACATTTATGTAGTTTTTTGCAACATCAAAAGTGCACCAAACTTAAAAACCTCTCCAAGGGTTAGTTTCCGCAGCTTAAATAAAATAGTGGGCATGAGATTTAGAGAAATCCCATCCACTTTGCTGGAATTGTAAGACACTGCATTTTTTGTGCAGTGAAAAAATGCACCAAATACTCATCATGGGAACTTAGCCTTGAACTGCAATATCTCAACATTTACAAGTAGTGTTGTCTGTAGAAAAATTGTAAAATTCATATTCCTTAGGTAAAGAAAAAAATTCTAGCAACAAACAATAGTATAGCAATTCGCCAAATTTTCCCTAAAAATTTCATTTGCAGCAAATAAATTTGCACAAATTTCAATACTGAAAAGATTATAATTGCTCTTAAAATACACGTGGATA
>VIAB01014513.1:11875-24850 GCA_009801035.1 Oophaga pumilio | reverse complement strand
CCGATTTGGGCGCCACATTTAAATTGCGGCCGCGACCAATCACTAATCTTGCCGCAAACGATAAACAGTGCTGTGTTGATTGGTCGCGGACGCTGCCCGCGACCGATCACCGATTTGGGCGCCACATTTAAATAACGTCCACGACAAATCAGCCCATTCTTTGTCCCGGCGTGAAAAGGAACAAATCTACAGACAAACCCGCCCCCAAGCCGTCATTCACTGTGGTACACGAAACAAAATACCCCTGGCTGCAGCAGCAAATAGTCGTCATGTCAGCGGAAACAACAGCCGGCTGCAGCCGGGAAAATTATGTGCTAGCTGTGCGTCGTCTGCGATGTTGTCACAAGCACTATTCACAACGTGACGTCATAACAAAATTCATTCGGTGCCCTGGAAAGATACATAGTAACGTTAATTTAAAGTAGTGCACAACCCATTTAAACACTGCTTCACTGCTTAGGCGCGCACGGTTGGCCGCATACATATTCTAGAATACCCGATGCATTAGAATCGGGCCACCATCTAGTGTTCTTATATTAACCTGGTCCAATTTCACAGTATTATTACTTGTGAATATAGCATGGGGCAGGAATTTTGCCATATTACAATTGTATAAAAAAACAGTAACCTTAATTTGGACCCCAAAATGTTGGCTGTCAAGTAAAATAACAAAACCAGATAGTATTTACACTCCTCAGGTCCAGTCATGGCTTTGAGCTGCTGCTCCAGTGTCAGTGTTTTAGCTGCAGTAGTGACTTCATGTGAACAGCTCATAGAGATTAGCGGATCGCAGATCGCAACCCCGGTTCAGATCAGTGCACTGTGGAAAACCCCTTTAAGCTTTAGTCACACTTGCTGCAGTACACATGGATTTTTATTTCTCACCAGTATTAGAAAGAAAAAAACAGAAGTGATTTAAAAAAATGTTTATGTTTCAGTTTTATATTCTTTTATATCCCACTGATGAAATTAAATCTGTCTTCTGCAAAAGTGCTATTTATCTGCATAATACACACATGGTCAAAATTGTTGGCACCCCTCGTTTAATGACGGAAAAAGCCACAATGGTTACAGAAATAACTTGAATCTGACAAAAGCAATAATAAAAAATTTATGAAAATGAACAAATGAAAGTCAGACATTGCTTTTCAACCATGCTTCCACATAATTTTTTAAAAAAATAAAACTCATGAAATAGGCCTGGACAGAAATGATGGTACCCATGAAAATAATCTGACAAAAGGGACATGTTAAATCAAGGTGTGTCCACTAATTAGCATCACAGGTGTCTAAAATCTTGGACTCAGTGAGTGGGCCTGTATATAGGGCTACAGATACTCACTGTGCTGTTTGGTGACATGGTGTGTATCACACTCAACCTGGACCAGAGGAAGCGAAGGAAAGAGTTGTCTCAGGAGATTAGAAAGAAAATTATAGACAAACCTGTTAAAGGTAAAAGTTATAAGACCATCTCCAAGCAGCTGGATGTTCCTGTGACTACAGTTGCACATATTATTCAGAAATTTAAACCCCATGTGACTGTAGCCAACCTCCCTGGACGTGGCCGCAGGAGGGAAATTGATGACAAATCAAAGAGACGGATAAAACAAATGGTAACAAAAGAGCCCAGAAAAACTTCTAAACAGATTAAAGGTGAACTTCAAGCTCAAGGAACATCAGTGTCAGATCGCACCATCCGTCGTTGTATGAGCCAAAGTGGACTTCATGGGAGACGACCAAGGAGGACACCATTGTTGAAAAAATATCATAAAAAAGCCAGACTGGAATTTGCCAAACTACATGTTGACAAGCCACGAACCCTCTGGGAGAATGTCCTATGGACAGATGAGACAAAAATGGAACTTTTTGGCAAGGCACATCAGCTCTATGTTCACAGACGGAAAAATGAAGCATATCAAGAAAAGAACACTGTCCCTACTGTGAAACATGGAGGAGGCTCTTTTATGTTCTGGGGCTGCTTTGCTGCATCTGGCATAGGGTGTCTAGAATCTGTGAGGTACAATGAAATCTCAAGACTATCATGGGATTCTAGAGAGAAATGTGCTGCCCAGTGTCAGTGTATATCCTCCTGGGAGAAAGCTGTCAATCAAAGTGACAGAGAGCTCAGAGTACAGTGAGTGATGACTGTAGTTTCTCCATGAACACCCCTATAACTGAAAGCAAGCGTCTCCAGGGAGGATATAACTTGATTTTCTCCCAATAGCTGCACTAAGGCGGTCAGGCAGCAGTTTAATGCTATTTACCTGCAGGGTTAATTCACAGTATGGCAGTTCAGCTCACTCAGCAGTACATGGAGACAGAAAACAGGAACACTGTCTTTTTAAATCCCTTGTTTGTTTATCAGACAGACGGCATAAACCAACATGAAGGGAAAAATAAATACAGCCCTTTGGTGCAAAACAGGAAAACAAAACGCTGCAACATAGTCCATACAATTGCAGGGAGCTGCCCGCTCTGGAGAAACGCAGGTTCAAGGTTTCCTCTACAGGACACAAACCACTGGAGAATCCTCACTCCAGCCTTGCTGAACAAAGACTGCCTCTGGAATCCATCTATTTAAGCCCCAGACCATGTGACACCTCTCCCATGTGACTGAACACATGACTGTGACATCACACAGGTCCTGTCCGCACATGATGGTGCCTGCTCTGCAGGTGGAGATAAGGTGGACAATCTCCCACCCACTCTATGAATGTCCACATAAAACTAGCCCATTATGCAATTTAGCTTAATCCTCACAGCACGTAGTGTGATGGAGGAAAATACTCCGGTTTCACATCACTGACGCCATTAAGCGCAGTGACACATATCTCCCCTCCAGTACTTTACCAGTGCCTTTGTCACATATTCCCCCCCCCTGCCCAAAGCCAGGGGTTTTGGCACCTTCATTTGCTAAGCATGGTAGTCTGGACAGGGCACCTGTGTTCCCATGTAACTTCCTGGGCCTTTGCTCCACATGAAAACTAAAGTCCTGGAGCGCTAGAAACCACCTCGTCACCCAGGCATTCTTCCCCTTCTTTTCCCTCATCCATCTCAGCGGCGCATGATCTGATACTAGCCTGAACTTCCTGCCTAACAGGTAGTATCTCAGTGTGTCGATTGCCTACTTTATGGCCAAGCACTCTTTCTCTACGATGACATAGTTCTTCTCACAGGAGGAAAGTTTCCTACTCAGGTATAGGACTGGATGTTCATCCCCATCTATTTCATGGGACAACACAGCTCCCAAGCCAACCATGGAGTCATCCGTCTGGAGCACAAACTCCTTGGTAAAGTCAGGTGCGACCAAGACCGGCTGTTTGCATACAGCAAGCTTTTTGGAGACAGGCTGCGGCCACTTTTGAATTGCCTCCACCTTGTCTATTTGAGGCTTTATCTCGTGCCTTCCAATGACGTAGCTCAAGTTTTTTTCCTCTTCTTTCCCTGAGGGTGCACCCAGTACCAACTGGACCTTCTGCAGGTCACTTCCCCAATCCGGGCTGAAGTTCACGATGTCGTCCAAATGAGCGACGGTGTACTTTTTGTGAGAGGCTAGGATCTGGTCCATGGCCCTCTGGAAAGTAGCTGGGGCTCCTTGTAGTCGAATGGTGTCCGGGTATACTGGAAGCACCTGTCAGGTGTAGAGAAGGCAGTCTTCTCCTTGGCACTTAGGGACAGAGAAATTTGCCACTACCCTTAAGTTAGGTCCAGGGTGGTAATATATCTGGCTGGCCCTAGCCTCTCAATGAGCTCATCGATCCATGGCATCAGATAGGCATCGAACTTGGACATCTCATTTAGCTTCCTATAGTCATTACAGAAGCGCCACTGTCTGTCCGGCTTCAGCAGAAGCACAATAGGGCTGGACCAGCCGCTCTTTGACTACTCGATGACACCCAGGCTCAACATCCTCCTCACCTCCTTAGAGATCCCCTCGCAGTGGGCTTCAGGAATCCAAAAATGGTTTGTGGTTCTCGGTCACATGCGGTTCCATCAGGATTTCGTGCTCCTCAACCTGCATACATCCTGGTAATTCCGCAAACAGGTCCCGCTTCCGCTGAAGCAACTCATAGCACTGTTGTTTCTGTGCTGGCGATAGTGTCTCTGCCACTACGACATCCTCAACCCTAGCATCAGGATTGGCCACCAGGCACATTGATTCCACTGGATCCCTGTCTCACCACGGTTTCAGCAGGTTCATGTGTTACAGCTGGTACGGCTTCCTTCTCCCTGGTTGATGGACCTTGTAGTTGATGTCACTCAACTTTTTGACCACCTCTTAAGGCCCTTGCCACTTGGCCAGGAATTTACTTTCCACCATGGTGATCAACACCAAAACCCAGTCTCCAGGGCTAACCTGTTTCAGTCTTGCCGACCGATTGAAGACCCTTGCCTGGGCCTCTTGTGCTTGAACGATGCTCTCCCTCATAATCGGCATTACACTCGCGATCCTGTCCTGTATTTAGGCGATATATTCGATAACACTTCGGTGGGGAGTTACCTCCATTTCCCTGGTCTCCTATGCAATGTCCAGAAGTCCCTGAGAGTGCCGTTCATATAGCAGCTCAAACAGCGAGGACCCTGTAGAGGCCTGTGGAACTTCTCTAATGGAGAACAGAAGGTACGGTAACAGGCAATCTCAGTACCGGCCATCCTTCTCCACGACCTTCTTCAGCATAGACTTCAAGGTCTTGTTGAACCTTTCCACGAGTCCATCCGTCTGTAGATGGTACACAGATGTCTTGAGTTCGGTAATCTGGAGGGCCTTACATAACTCTCTCACTACCTTGGACATGAACGGTGTTCCTTGGTCCGTCAGAATCTCCCTGGGTAGACCCGTCCATGAGAAAATATGGACTAGCTCTTGGGCTATACTCCTAGCTGAGGAGTTCCTCAGTGGTAAAGCCTCCAGGTTCCATGTTGCATAGTCTAGTACAACCAAAATGGATTGGTGACCTCTGGCGGACTTAACTAAGGGTCCTAGAAGGTCCACAGCAATCTGATCAAATTGTACCTCTCTAATGGGTAACAGAACTAGGGCACTGTGGAAGTGGGATACGGGAGCAGTTAACTGACATATAGGACAGGACTGGCAATAATTAACAATTTATCGGTGACACCTAGGCCAGTAGAACCTTTGAAGGACCTGCTCTTGGGTTTTATCTATGCCCAGCCCACATGTTTCCCTGGGATCAACTAGTGGGGGAGTGTGGCCCTTATCAGGGTCTTCAAACTCCGAGTCCAATAGTCCTGACACCAGCACCCCATTTATGGTTACAGGACATGACTGCGGCTAATGTCCAGGCTGATAGCCCACACAGCAAGCGAGATAAGCATAATACAAGCTGCGCCCACCAAGGCTACTGTCCATCTCCTCAGAGGAAAAAAGACAACGGGCAGCTATATTTCACAAACCGTGACATCTCCAACAGAAGAAGTCTTTACGAACGGCCCTTAGCAACCCCTCAGCATCCTTTGGGATCCAGGACTTCCCCTAGTGGTGGCTGTTATCCCTCTTTTGGGACTTGGGCTCCCGCTGGGTACCCCAGTATGGGGATGCATTACCCCGCGGCTTCCTTAGGGACCTGTCGACCACCTGGTATCTTTCTACAAGGTCCACCAGGTAGTCTGCATTCGGGGGGTCTCCCTGGGCAACCCAGGTCTGCACCAGCCTAGGAAGGGAGTGAATAAATTGGTCCATGACAACCATCTCAACCATCTGGGCTGGAGTGGAGGACTGGCTGCAACAATTTCTGTACCAGATGCAGTAGGTCAAACATCTGAGAGCGAGGGGGCTTGTCGTCATAATATGCCCAGTGATGAAGTCTTTAGACTCTGACAGACGCAGTGACCTCATAGCGTGCCAATCTTGTAAGGCCAAGTTATAATAAGCTTTCTGGGGTTTGCCAGTCAAATAGTGGGCCAGCACCTCCACCCACTGCATGGGGGGCAATGTCTCCCGCTCTGCAACCCGCTCGAATACAGTAAAAAATGCCTCTACATCATGACTCGGCGTCATTTTCTGCATTGCTCAGCTTACTGCCTTCCGGACGTATGTGTCGTCACCTGCACCTGGACTTGTGGAGTAGGCTTCTGGTCTCCCATGAACTGCCTTGGCAAGCAACTGGTCTGCTGCTGCTGTTGTCAAAACTGGTCCTGTGTGTGCTTCTGTTGCTGCTGATGCTGTTGCATCTGCTGGATAAGCAGCTTAAACCTCCTGATGTGCCAGCTGTTGCTGCTGCTGCGTGTTCACCAAATGCTTAATCAGGTCCTATATCTTAAGCGGTTTGTCCACCACTGCTACTCGTGTTCCTGGAACGTTGCCCACATTCAAAACACCACTTGTGGTAGTTCAGCTCACTCAGCGGTACATGGAGGTAGAAAACAGGAACACTGTCTTTTTAAATCCACTGATTCTTGATCTCGGGTCGGGTGAGAGCGTATTTTTTGCTTGCCGAGCTGAAGTTTTCAATGATACCATTTTAGTGCAGATATGATCTTTTGATCGCCAGTTAATGCATTTTAATGCAATGTCGCGGTGACAAAAACCCCCATAATTCTGGCGTTTTGAATCTTTTTCTCGCTAGGCCATTTAGCGATCAGGTTAATACTTTTCTTTTATTGATAGATCGGGCGATTCAGAATGCGGTGATGCCTAATATGTGTATGTTTGATTTTATTTTTATTGTTTTATTTTTAATGGGACCAAAGGGAGGTGAATTAAACTTTTATATTTTTTTAATATTCTTAAAAACATTTTTTTTTCACTTTTGGCATGCTTCAATAGTCTCCATGGGAGACTAGAAGCTGCCATAGCCCGATCGCCTATGCTACATAGAGGCGATGAGCAGATCGCCTCTATGTAGCAGAATTACTCACTTGTGAGTGCCAACTACTGGGTGGCACTCACAGCAATCCGGCACTGATAACTGTAGAGGTCTCCAGGAGACCTTGGGTTGTCATGCTGACGCACCGGTGATCACCGGTGAGCTTATTTCCGGCCTGATGTCCAGAATCGCTTGTTAAATGCAGCTGTCAGCATTTGACAGCGGCATATAACTAGTTAATAGCAACAGGTGGATCGCGATTCCACACGTGGCTATTGGGGGCACATGTCAGCTGTTCAAAACAGCTGACATGTCCCGGGAAAGATGTGGGCTCACTGCCAGAGCCCACATCAAAGGGAGGGATACAGACATCGGCGTAAATATACGCCCGATGTCGGTAAGGGGTTAAATTTTTCAAAACAAATAAAAATATGGGTGAGGAATGGAGATTACTGATGGGGCCAGCAGGTGCGCTGAACCAGACCCATATCTGTATTTAGATGACCAGACATGCAGAATATGTCATCTAAAAAAAATTGTTAAATTATAAGACGTTTGGTGGAGTTCTCTGTGTTCTCATTGTCTAAGGGCCTATCAGAGATAACTGACCAAAGAGCTTGGTTTTCCCCAGCAGTCCAATAGACATAGAGAAAGGCAGCCAAGCACATGTTCAGATCGACTATCTCTAGCAACACTGTAGACAGTGGAGCAGTAATGCGCATGTGTAGCGCAACTATCTCACGTACCACAGCCAGTAGAGCGATAGTACACATGTGCACCCCAACTATATCTGATAGTCCCCTAGACAGTGGAATGATGACATGCTTGTGCAGCTCAGCAATCTCTCTGTCTTATAGACAGTGGAGTGGTGGCACACATATGTAGCTCAGCCATTTCTGAAAGTAACAAAGCCAGAGGAGCGATGGTGCACATGCACAGCTCAGCTATCTCTGCCATTCCCTTAGACAGCGGAGTGGTGGCACATATATGATGCTCAGCTATCTCTGAATATAACAAAGCCAGAAGAGCGATGGTGCACATGCACAGCTCAGCTATCTCTGACATTACTGTAGACAGTGGAGTGGTGGACATACTGTATATGCAGCTAAGCTATCTCTGACAGTCTAGGTGACAATGGAGAGATGGTGCGCATGTGCTGCTCACCTATCTCTGACAGTACTGTAGACAGTGGAGTAGCAGCACGCATGCACAGCTCAGCTATCTCTGACAGTTTCATAGACAGTGGAGTGGTGACACGTATATGCAGCTCAGCTATCTCTGACAGTATACAATTACATAAAATAAAAGGAATAATAAAAGAAAATTACTAAACCTGTGTCACTGAAATAGCTCAGAGCTTAGCAGAGGAAGGGACTTCTTAGGAAAATGGACAAAACCAACAGTAAGCTGTACCTTCCAGGACTGACAACAATACAAGTGCAAACTTTAATTTTTATTACATTACAATTACGCCCACATACCTCCCCTTGGTGAGCTCATGTGTAGGTTAGTTGTGGGATGTGCCAGATCTTTTAGAATTTTATGAGATCCCGATCTTACAGGATATCTTTGCCCCTGGAGGTCCCAGACAGTAGATATTGTCGTTATGTTTCCTATTGCGATTTCACCTTTACATAGAGATGAAACATGGCCTGGATAGCATCATCCATTGGATAGTTATTGCATTGGAGGTATTAGAATGAACTTACGGTGATGTGAGTGAATGCATTATGATCGTCCCTTCGCAACGTTGCTGAAAATATATCTCCCATAAATATCGGATCAATTCAAACCTCAATATTCATCACTGTTTACTGGTTACAAAAGATCAGCGAGCCTTGCTGTGATTAGAGGAAGCTTATGCATGGGAATTGTAGTTCCCCGCCTCTTCGTAAACCAATCTCAGTCTTGGTGTCTTTTTAGCAAAGCAAATCTTGTTGTCACGATGTGACTCGACCCAACGGGTGGTCGGTCAGCGAACGGCGCAACACATACAACGGGATGGTATTGGGGAGAGGAAGGCCCTACTGTTAGGGAAATGGGGGATGGTCACCACCTGAGCTCAATCCTGAGCCTGTCCCTGCACTCCCCTAACGCCCTAACTGGGTCCTTCCCCCCACCGCCGTCAGGATACCTTGTCCCTCGCTGTCACCTAGCACTGCCCTGGCTAGTGCACTGGCCGGCAAGGGGCTCTAACCTCACCACTGCAGATAATACCACGCAGAGGATTGTGACAAACACGTAAGAGACAAGGAAAAAACACCACACTTAGCTTCCAGACTCTGCTGCAACGCTCCACAACGCAGATGACACTGAAGTGGGACTTCAAACTCCACTCAGCATAGGATATGATGACACTAGGACCTCAAACACGCTGGCACCAGAGAGCTCCACACACATCTGCTGGTTTCCAGAGAAACTCTATCAACCAAGAGTCTGCTGATGCATCAGGGGGCCATTTAAACAATGGTGGGAGTGGTCACCAAACACATCAGCTGACCCCGCAGCACTGCAGTTACACCAGATTGCCTGCGGTGAAAAACCGACATTAAACGCCGCTGGCCTGAAAGGAAAAAATCTACATCTAAACTAAGTGGAACCAGATTTGCCACAAATCCAAAAATGGATTGTGACAGTACCCCCCCTTTCAATGAGGGGCCTCTGGAACCTCAACACCGGACCTCACCAGAAAACGACATACGGTGAGGACGCCTCAATCCACCAGAGTTCACCTCTGCAGTCACCTGATCCTCAGGTTTATGGCGAACGCAGCCTGATGGAGATGACAAGAACGTAGGCACCTCAAATCTCCAGAGCGCCAACCTGTGGAATGAGTTGTGTACGTGCATTACTGGGGGTAACTCCAGCTGGAAAGTCCCCTGGCTGAGAATGGCTGACACCCGATACGGCCCGATCATCCTAGAACTCCAGGACCTAGTAACATACTTCCACCTAATGTTTTTGGTGTACACCCACACGTACTCATTCACACAGAGGTCCAGACCTGAACGTTTACTTCCATGCACAAGTTTGCCACAAGATGGTGAACTCTTTGAGGAACCGACAACAGAGGCGCCCCCCTGTGTCACCAAACTCATACCCCCACTACACACAGAGGAAACCACCACCCTCCCCTGACCCCTCCTACAAAAAGGACTCCGAGACTAAGGGTTTATTTGTGGTGAGGGTTGAGTCTTGCCCCTACTCCCTGGCAGCACCTCTGCTGCCCCCACCAGAGAAAAAGGGTAGGTTGCAGAAGGACAGCAGAGATCGTAGCTCCCGGGCAGCAGTCCTTACACAACTGGTCCCAGCTGACTACTTGCCTAGACCGCCAATCTATGACCGGGTTGTGTTTCTTCAACCAAGGGAGGCCTAAGACGATGTGAGTTGGCATACCCTCCAAGACATAGCACGACAGGGACTCTTCATGACGAGTCCCTATACGCAGGTGTATATTATCTACGACTTGGGTCACCCTCCCCTGGCTGAGAGGGACAGAGTCAATGGCCTGAACGCTTAGGGATCTCGCTAGCGTCCTAACCCTCAGACCATGGGTCAGGACAAAGCGAGAATCCACCAAATTGACTTCAGCTCCACTATTCACCAGCACCGGTATAGTCTCAGTTACCCCGCCAACCACCACTTCAGCATGGATGGTGCACTGAGACGAGAAGATGGAGGAAATATACACACTCTAGTCGCCTCCCTCCACACGACGAGGGGGACGCGGCTTTTGAGATGGTAAATATACTTTGGCACAAACTGGGCAGACATTGATGAAATGACCAGACAGCCCACAGTAGAAAGATGAAAGATGCCCCCATACCACGGCGAACCGCAGGCAACTCAGTTTGAGATGAAACTCCTCCAACCTGCATAGGTTCATCCATCTGCACCAATGTGTCCTCCTCCCTAGAAAGGACAACAGGGGGCAGATTTGGTGTATGTCTCTCCCTGAGGCGTCTATCCACACGGATAGCAAGGGCCATGGCAGCTTCCAACGACCCGGGAGTAGCATACTGCACCAGAGAAGCTTGTAGCCTAGGTGACAGACCCTGACAAAAATGGCTCCTAAGGGCAGGGTCATTCCACTGTGTATCAGTGGCCCACCTCCTAAACTCTGAGCAGTACTCCTCAGCCTGCCGGCCCCCTGCTTGATTTTACGGAGTCTAGACTAAGCCAGGGAGACACCATCAGGATCCCCATACACAAGCGCCAATGCCGCAGAAAACTCATCCACTGACCGCCAAGATGGTGAATCGGTCGGCAGGGAGAAGGCCCAGGATTGAGGATCACCCTTGAGAATGGAGACTATGATTCCCACACGCTGTTCCTCACTCCCTGATGAACTAGAGTGAAGACTGAAATACAGCTTACAGGCTTCTTTAAATACCATAAACTTATCTCTCCCTCCAGAGAACAGGTCAGGGAGAGATATTTTGGGTTCCGGTTGAGCCTACACCTGAGCCGAGACCCAGAACCCAGACAGCTGCTGCATCACCTGACTCTGCAGCTCCTTAAGCTCATCAGTGAGGGTCTGGATCAGTTGGACAAAGGCCTGCATTTGAGCCATTCTTCTCTATACAAAATTAAAGGGTTGGTGATAATGTCACAATGTGACTCGACCCAACAGGTGGTCGGTCAGTGAACGGTGCAACACACACAAATGGATGGTATTGGGGAGAGGAAGGCCCTACTGATAGTGAAATGGGGGATGGTCACCACCTGAGATCAAACCTGAGCCTGTCCCTGCACTCCCCTAAAGCCCTAAGTGGATCCTTCCCCCCATCACTGTCAGGATACCTCGTCCCTCGTTGTCACCTAGCACTGCCCTGGCTAATGCACTGGCCGGCAAGGGGCGCTAGTCTCACCACTGCAGATAATACCACACAGTAGATAGTGACAAACACGTAAGGGATGAGGAAAAAACACCACACTTAGCTTCCAGACTCTGCTGCCAAGCTCCACACCATAGATGACACTGAAGCCAGACTTCAAACTCCACTCAGCGTAGGATATGACACCAGGACCTCAAACAGTTGATACACTCTGGCACCAGAGAGCTCCTCACACATTGGCTGGTCTCCAGAGAAACTCTATCACCAACAGTCAGCTGATGCATCAGGTGAGCGGTCACCACCCACATCAGCTGATCCAGCAGCACTGCAGCTACACCAGATTGCCAGAGGGGAAAAACTGTCATTAACCCCCACTGGCCTGAAAGGAAAAACGCTACATTTAAACTGAGTGGAACCAGAGCTGCTACAAATCCAAAAATGGATTGTGACACTCCTGCAATTAACTGGTCACAGCAGGAGGCCCCTTCCTCAATGGAGTTTGAAGTTTCACTTCTCTCCCACTTCCCCAGTTATAGTTAGTTTCTCATTTCCCCAGTTATAATTAATCCCATATGTTCAATGTGAGGATAATATGTCCTGTTTTTGGAGCTTGGTTATCTCTGACAATACCATAGGCAGTGGAGTGGTGGCAAGCATGTGCTGCTCAGCTATCTCTGACAGTGTCATAGACAGTGGAGCATTGCTCTATTTATATGGGGAAATTTAGAGCTTTTCGGTAAAAAAAGACAAAAGTATTATATGACTGTTATCTTTACTGGGTTATCAGAAAAAAGTATTTGCACATTTATGAAAGCTTTTTCTGATGTCAATACACGCCCTGAGGTACAACAAGGTCCAATTCTGGATTTGTTCTGAAACAGGCAGAGTGCTTCCTTGCTCTCTGTGTGTCCGTGATGCAATGAGGGGTGTCACAGAAAATATTAAAATCTCTAAGCCACATTTAGAGAGGGGACATTTACGCCCACCATGGCACCGTTCAGGTTCAAAACCAGATATCACAGATATGGATTACGGTGTGGGACAGTATGGCTTATCTTCACTTCAGACACAGAGGGATATGGTTGTTTATTATTTTTCTTTTGTTACATGGGACATGGGCATTGGTGGATTAGGTGTAAGGTGAGTATAATGGTTGTTTATTATTTTAGTTTTTTTACAGGGGACATGGGCTTCAATGGAATAAGCATGAGGTGAGTATAACTGTGATTTTTCATTTTTAAATAAATGTGTAAAACAGGGTGTTTGTTTTATTTCAAACTAGCTGAAGAGCCCGGCGCTGCCCGGGCATA